>JAEIFU010001199.1:0-77783 GCA_018904235.1 Lordiphosa stackelbergi
GGGCGAATATTCAAATCGGGACCCGAAACCATTCGTCGCCAACAACACAACCCACGCTAAGGACCACTCATACATATTTGTTGTTGCGTTCCATTTTGTGAAGAGGTAAATGAGAGAAAGAGAAGAGAGAGAGAACCAACGAAGTTGCTGTTGGAACATACCCAGGCTCCCCAAGAATAGAAGAAAATGTGGCTGTCTCTATCTGACTCTCAGTGGTGCATGACTTTGGCAAGCATTCGATGTGAACTGCCAAGTGTGTTTCCCGCCTAGGGGCTATGTTTGGGGACCATTGAAATATACTTTGGTTTGTACTATGTGTGAGTGCCTACATCGCAATACGAAAATCAACAACGAATACAACTTCTTCAAGGTCGAAAATTATCATTTTTCCCTACCCCATTTTTTTCCAACCAATCATAGTAGTTTGGTGATTATACTCTCGTACGATGCCATGATTATTAATAATCATTTTACTCACACAACGATTATTTTTACTCGTAATCGTACGATTCCGGAATCAATCTAATATCGATATATCGATGTTTTTTTGATTAAATATCGATATTAAAAATTTAGATTTTTGATATTATCGATACCAATATTTTTGAGAAATATCGATAATCCTACCGTCTAGTACTGCCGTCCATTAAGTCTTCATAATATTCTTTGGTCATATGAAAAATTTACAAGTTTCGTGATTCTTTTAACAGTTCGATCTACACCTCATTTTCAGAATTTTTTTCCGATTTTTTACCGATGTGTTCCAGAAATCTCTAGAGATTTAGGTCAGTTGTTTCCTTGAAAACAACCAAAACAAAATGTCGGTGTTCCACAAATGTCGGAGATTTCAAAATAATTTAAATAAATGTTGGATTCAAATTATTTCAAAAGTTTGTAAACCAAATGCTGAAAGCGTTTTGGTATGCAATTGAGTATAAAACTAATACAATAATTTATTAATATATAAAAGCTAGGTACCGAGACATTCGAAATTTTTGCTGAGCCCATCTAATTACATAGCTCAGGAAATCCGCTCGCGAAAATTGTCAGAGCGCATTTCTGAGCGAGTACCGAGACACTCGAAATTCGCTTCGACAATAAACATGGACCTGCCAACTCGTTTTCTTGAAAACAGCTGATAAATTGTCGAAGGGGGTCATGAAATTATGAAACTTGTTTGATAATTGTCAGAGGTACCTACGAAAATTGAGCACGCAATGAAAAAAGTTTAAGCAAAGAAGACTAAAAAAACAATGCTACAATTATTTGGAGAGCTGCGAGTTGGACAAACATGTGGAGATGATCAAAGTGGGCAAGTCGCAACCATTTTCATGGAATCTGGCCAATAAAATCATTTTGATACGGGCAGCTCCGGCCGCTGCATCACTTGTGACTGAGAATCTTTTTCGGTATGCTCCCCCGTTGATGTGGTTGGTATGCCATTCGCCCAATGTGTGCACACCACCTGAGTCCAAACCTCCGTAGCCTCTACAGCCCACGGCCAAACAGACCTGAGCCCTTGCAGTCTCCATAGCACATTATAGAGTGTTTCCTCCGGCTTTATGTGGTAGTTTCCGTTGCTCCAGCCGCTCCCGTTGCTACCTTTAGGTATTCGCAATAGCAGTATACATATCTTAGGGGTCAAGTTCTGCTCACGCAGGCCAATGCAATACAATAATAAAGGACACTGCTTATACCTCCAGCCACACACAAAATGCATCCATGAAATTTACCATGGCATTGCCTATGACCTTTGAATTTCTCCCAGTGACTTCCTTTATCAATTCTATAAACTCTTTAATTTTATTTGAATTAGCCTGCCAATTTCTTAAATAAACAACAGCTGAATTTTTTGCTGTTGCTTGGTCACACTACATTGTCTGAGCGGCTCAGGAAATTATCAAACAATTTCCGCTCCGCAAAAAGAGGTTCTCGGTACCTAGCTTAAATAAGAATTAAAAAACCCTGACCCGCCAAATAGTTATTTTGTATTGACAACCCTGTTGCTTACAAGTGAGCGAAGTGCAAAAATATCAGTTAAAATCCCCCGTTTTTATTTTTTTATTTTTTTGAATTGACGATGGAAATAAAATCGTAACAAGAGTTTTAGAAATGATGCAATCCTCTTTTGATTTTAGATGAAGTGTAAGCTACGTTTTTGCCGCGATATGCGCATGCTTTTTTATATGGCATTACTGCCTCTTCCTGCGGAGTTCTATGTTTCCACCATAAAGTCATCCGACATTTTAAAAGTTTCACCGCTGACAATTTGTCCACCGTTTCTTCGTTTGAAACTCTCGCCGATATAATATATCGATAGGTTGCTTCCGACACTTTATTAAATTAACCTATTAAATCTTATTTTATTAAACTGCTAATTTATCCACATAATCTTATTAAATATATACTTCGGTTAAGCATATAAATGTTTTATTTTGAAAGGAAAATTAAAACTCCGAAAATGTTATTGTCATAATTTCAATAAGTTGGCAGTTTTGCTCATATTTGCTTTCTGCTGCTGTGAGACTTTTGCATTGTTTTGCTGGACAATACTTTTAAATTAAATTTTATTACTTAAAATCCATCAAATCTTTAATAATATTAATGCAATTCGATCAGTTAGGCATTCAACTTTAGTTCCTCATTATTAGATTTGACTCAAATCTCTTTATAAGCAAAACATGGGCCAAATGTGGCCACAAAATTCGCAACATTTGAGAAAACAATCAAAAGAGGTTTCCGGAACACCGACAATTGCTTTTGGGTTGCTTTCTTTGGGTTGTTAGGAGGTTTGTAGAACACGGCCGATAAAACTCAAAACTTATTACGGGGCACTGGCATCAAGGGCCTTCAGCTTCAAATTGTACAGTTTTAAATGCCTTGTGTTGGTTTCCGGCTAAGTTTTACATTGGTATTATTTGCATATTTATGTGCTTGTTTATATTTGGAAATGATTAGATTGGTATATGTTTGGGATTTTTAAATAGTTAAGGATTGTGGTTATGTGTAGGGAGGGAGAGTTGGAAAGTAATTCGAGTGGGTTATTGTTGCCGAAGATAGTTTTTCTTTTTTAATATTTTTGTTTTTGACGATTTTTAAAATTGTTTATTAAGTTAACAAAGAATTTTTGTGCAAAACCGCAAATTACGTTTTTGGAAGGCATGTCGATGTTTTATTAAAATCAAGAATGGAAAATTTTAAAACCTTTCGGTTTATAAAAGAATGACCCATATACTTATTTCCTAAGAATGAAATACAATTGTTAAATAATAATTTTTTTGTTACTAAATATTGAAGTACTGTAGTCAAAAATGTGAATGCAATATACTTATGCACTGAGGTATTAATAAGCATATATTCAAAAATGGATACTGAAAATATTTTTAGGTTTTTTTTATTGAATTTTAAAAAATACTCAAAACTTGTCCCTGTAGACCAAAATACTCCTTAAGGCAAACAAAATTAGCAAATTATTTGCTCTTAAGCATATGTCCAAACTAACTAAATGTGATATTAACTTGACCAATCCAAGAGGAAAATAGTCAGCAGGCGGAGTTTTGGTTAGTGAATTTTATCCACTCGCAACTAAATTGAAATGTTTATTTCTTTTCATTTCATTTCATTTCATTTTTTTTGTTAGTTCATTTTGCGGATTTTGTGCCTGATGGTGCCATGGTGCATTTAATTTAAATAAATACGGTATTCAATCGATAACATTTCAATTATAGAAGGAAAAAAAAGGACGACACACACACACACACATAGAATACACATAAATATTAAGCCGCTTAACTATTGATATTAAAAGTAAATGTGATTAAGTCTTGGACTGGAGAATGCATGTTGCATTTTCTCAAATAAAAGGGGGGGGGGGGGATGGGGGGACCCATAAGCCAGCATCATGCATAAGAAATTCGTTAAGTAGAGTGAAAACACGTTGAGCTCACTCGACAGGTTGGATATGCTGTTGTTGGGTCTTAGGCAAACATTTAATTTATCACGATGGAGTGGATCGATTGGAAAATTGCTCATCAACAAAGCACAAGCAGAATCTTTTAGTTCAATTCTTCCTCCTTCTCCTTCTCTTTCTCTTTCTCTTTACTTACACATTTAGCATCAAGGGCATAAAATCTGTGGCGTGAACATTAAAACGTTTTCACTTAATTAAAATCAACAACTGCCAAATGACCGCCCCCATATTCCATATACATATCTATATATTTGTATTTGTAGTTGTGTCCACACACACACACACACACACACACATACAGGCGCTAATAGTCCAAGTTCATGCCCTCTCCCTCACTCTTGCTTGTTGCTGCCCAAGACGTGCCTCGAGAGCTTCCACATTTTTACTCCGTGTGACTAACGACTTGAAATTGCGCTTATTAAGACTTCCTGATTCATAATTTCAACAGCAACAACAACAACAACAACAACAACATTTTTGTTGTTGTATTTTGTGTCTGGCTTTTGTTTTGTTGTCTGAAAGGCATTTTTTTTTTGTAATTTTATGCTTCCATAGGTGACTGGGAAATGCTGAAAATGTTGGTCAGGCGGCGGATTTTTATTTTTATTTTATTTAATGGGTGCCAAGTGTTAATCAATACAACGGGCAAAGGCTGAAAGTCACAGACGGTTACTAATTTATGGGGCAAATATTTAAAACTGAAGCGTTCATTGACTTTGTTTTTTTTTTTTTTTGAACTACCATACGGAGGTGGCTGCCAAAATGTGTGTAGGAAGAGTTTTGTAAACGACATTTAGATTATTATTTTAATTAAATAGTAACAATTATTATTTTTTATGAGCCGTGGCTAAAAAGTATCTATTCCCCAATAGTGCGTATGATGGGATTTTTAGGGTGAAACATCGGTAGGGAAAATTTCAATGGTAAATTTGTTTGTGACCCAGGAGGAGTAAATTTGATATTGTGACTGAACAGTGACTGAACAGTGACTTAAAAGTGACAGAACAGTTACTTAACAGTGAAAAAGTGACTAAACAGTGACTTAACAGTCATAAAAGATTGACTAAACAGTTACTGAACAGCTACTAAAGAGTGACTAAACAGTGACTAAAGAGTGACAGAACAGTGACTTAAGAGTGACTGAACAGTGACTTAACAGTGACTAAACAGTAACAAAACAGTGACTAAAAAGTGGCTAAACAGTGACTGAACAGTGACTATACAGTGACTGAACAGTGACTTAACAGTGATAAAATAGTGACTAAACAGTAATTGAAAGTAGCTAAACAGTGACTGAACAGTGACTAAACAGTGACTGAACAGTGACTTAACAGTGATAAAAAAGTGACTAAACAGTGATTGAACAGTGACTAAACAGTGGCTAAACAGTGACTAAACAGTGACTAAAGAGTGACTGAACAGCTTCTAAAGAGTGACTAAACAGTTACTTAACAGTGTTTTAACATTGAATAATCGTTGCTTATTAGGGAGGTATTTGTTGCTTGACTCCTTTTAGAGCCAGTTAATACATCTCTTACATAGAGCTATGTCACATAATCTAGTAAATAACAGTGTAAGATCGGTGACATGACAAAACGCCCACGGACAAAAGGCCCATATAAAAAATTAATCGTAGTATGCGTCGAAATTAAAGTTATAAATGTTATGGAGCTTATGTCCACATTATATTCGGGCATGAGGCCCACATCTATCGGACTTTTTTGCCCAGTTTAATAAAAATTTTGAAATTATAGCCAGAAATATGGCGCTTTAATTTGAAAACGAACTAGCTGTCTCTTGCATGTCAGCGGCCTAAAGTGGACAGAGTCAAAAATGCTTGGAATAGCAAAAGCAGCGACGAGGCTGGTCACAGAGGAAGACTTTTCGCGCCGAGACCCTCAGTGCAAGAAAACTCTCAAAACCCGAGGAGAAGGTTTACTACGAAACGGTGTCCAAGCACTGCAACGTAAAGTGCAGTATCCAACCTTTCGGCATGGCTGGACTTAAATGTGACTGCGCTACCAGCGCAAGTTCAAACGCAATGGTCAGACATAGTTGTGCTTTGGATTCTTCAGCAATTTTCGATCTTACCATCAAAGCAATCCCAGTTACAAAAGCTAGACTTTACTAACCTAGACTTTAACTTGTACAGACCATCAGTGATGATCTCTTCTTCGTAAAGAGGCATTGGACGTACTCTTTGCTCAGATATCCCCAGCCGTTACTGTTGTGGGGACGCTGTATCAAGGAGGTAATCAAAGTAGAGACTAAAATGTAGTCACCGCATCGCATCCTGTTCAACCGATTAGAGTCAATTAATATTCGAATAAAGTTTAACAAAAGACACCAATTTTCGATTGTGTATTTGTAATTACGGAAACAAACCCGAAATTGGCTGCATTTTTGCTAACAGGCCTCCCAGAGAGTTAGCTTTGTTTCCTTGTCATTCAGATGTTCTTTCTCACTAACAGCTGTTCCGAGCCTCAATCAAATCAATGTTAAAGCCTTACATGAATCTAAACCAAATCTAAATTTCTTCATTAAATACCACTAATAAACAGCAGAGTGCAGACGCACTGCCAACCCACTATTAGTGCCTGAAATGGGACAGGAATTCCTTGGTCCATTTAATGGGGCCAAATTTCAAACCCCCCTGGGGAAGCCACCAAATGTGTTAAATTTTATTTTGGGCACTGTATTCAATTGAATACGGACATTACACCCATAGGCTTTATGTCCGGTCAAAACTCTTTTCTGGATTCTGAATTATATTTCAAAGTAGTGATCGAAATTTTTCATATGGGCCTTATGTCCGTGGGCGTTTCGTCATGTCACCGTAAAAATCGATGACTATCTCACACTATCTCTCACTATCTGGGAGAACAGAAATCGGCCCTTAGTTTTTTTCTTTTGACAGATTGCCATTGCAGATTTATATCGACCCTTGTGCGCGAAAAAATGGTTTGTGCCAAAAACCAAATTTTACAGGAGAGCGTTTTTTCTTCTTTTTCGATGCGGTGGCTGGCAAAATCGCTACCAATCTTTAGATGTGCAACGTTTATCAATTTATTTAACTAAACTCATAACTATTTTTGGGAAACAACTGATATTTTTCCCAAAATCTCAATTTTGGCACATACGATGTTTTTGCCCACAAATTTTTTAAGTGCTCCGTCAAGTTTGGCACTTACGATAATTTGTTAAATAGATAAAATTGTACAAAATATATAAAAACAAAATAAAAGTAATATTTTTATGAAAGATCAATGAAAAATAAAATATTAATGATTTTTATTTCAAATATGTACTTATAAAACTAAATTAAAGAAAATTTTCATTTTAACAAATAGATTAGTCTTCTTCGTCGCTCTCAACCAAAGAGACTTTTAAATTTGACGAATTTTGCAGATTTAAATATTCATCATGATATATTGGTGGAATACTATTTTTTACCACCATATTGTAGTTCAATTGAACCTGATTTTTTCTGAAATTCGGCGATGTGCAGCGAATTTATGTTCAATTTAAATTTACTGAGAAATAATGCATTCCCAAATGACTTCCAGTTTGGAAAATCGGTATGCCCCATTTCGATGCAGTCGTGCGCTGCGTCACTAGGTGCCCAAATGGTTCGCACATAAGATTTAATTTTGCTATGTACGGAGTCAAACAAAAAAACAAAAAGACTATGATAAGTAAATATTTATAAAGGGCTAAGCATACCTATCCCCACGCTCACCCCATAAAAAACAAAAGGAATTTCTTGTACAGCTTTTGTAAACGCTAAAATTGTAGTAGGCATATTTTCGAGAATCAAAAAGTGTAATACTTTTCCGAATGGAGTGTTCAAGACTTTTTGTAAATCGATACTAGCACATATGAACTTTAAGCTCTTCTTACTTTCTTTTCGTTTTCTTAAAAAAAGGCACTTGCTCTCATCCTTGTCATTGATGTGCATCTGAAACTCGTCTGTATTCATGCTATATTTTTTGGCTTCTTCATTAAGAAAGTTAATATTTTCTTTCTGTCTTTTTTTAAGTGAAAGCCAATATTAAAATCAGTTTTAAAAATCTGTCTAAATACACAAATCGAAACAATAGAGCTGCTGAGGTATTCATCATTCATGAATTGAGTATAGCTCTTATAAAGGTTCTGAATGTTTCTGAATTCCTGCGACAAATAAACTTAAATTTCTTCTTTCTGCAATAATGCGGAAAGTTTCTCGAAGTATGATTTTAAGAATTCTATTTTCTGTTGATGCGTTTTATTGTGAGGAACCACCTTTGCTTTAAGATCAACTAACGTCCACATTAAGTTACTAAATCAGACTTGTGACTTAATATATTAAAATTTGATCTTTAAAGAACAAATGCAAAAATTTACTGTTCAATTTGAATGCAGGAGAACAAGGTAAGAAAGATGAGAAAAATTAAAAAAAATTCCTTCTGAGAAAACTGTTACTGACACCGCAAGGGTGTGAGAGCGTGCTCTCCTGACTCGCCCCATAGCCATCAGCATTGCCAATTTAGCTATTTTCCCACCAGACTGTTAAATATCAGTAATGTGTGGCACATACGATCATTTCGCCCACAAGAAAAAAACTCATCACTGGCACATACGATTAAATTGATTTTGTTGTATCTCCGTAACCGTGGCGACTATCGCTATATAATTTTACCAGACGATGGGTAAGTGGATTTAGAACTAATTTGCATCAAAATGTCAATTTCGTAAAAAATGGCACATACGATGTTTTCGCGCAAAAACGTCTAGAGTATAACCAAAGGCACGCAACAAGATACCCTAGATACCCTTACAGCCCACACATTGCCCCTTCCGTCTACTATTTTTTTCGTCGATGACGCTTGCCCTTAAGGATCAGCACTTTCGGTCTTTTAAAGAACTCCAAAATTGAATCGAATCATAATGCTCCTTCATTTCCATGGCCTTTGCCACCCTTTAAAATAAACAGCGGTGACCATGCCTTTTACTTCCATTGCACTGAAAGTTATATTAAGGCAAAATTATATTAAAAAAAAAATCGCAGAAGAAGCAGTCGAATTACCACTGTCTGATTCTCAGTAATTGAATGCTATTGCCAATAAATATTAATATGGTTTTTATATTAATAAGAAAGAAGAACTAAACTGACCCTTTTCTCAGGGGGGAATCAGTGTTCCGTCATCCTAGACTGTGCCAACTAAGAACCAAAAGTAGTTTAATATTCATCGTTAAATAAAAGGGCAAGAAACTCGACAACAGACTTTATAAATGATTAAAACAATCAATTAAATCAACATAGGATGGTCGCGCTTTGAACTGAAATTAGTATAAAATTTTACTATTACTAAACTCAATCATTTTAAATAATAAGAAAAAATAAATTGGCCTCAGCATTAAAGAAAAGTTTATTTAAATCAGCTTCTGTGAGGAAAGAGCTCCTCACCGCAGCTCGAGTAGAAAACTACTGAAGTTTAAATGTTTGAAGTCGTCAAGCGTTAGATGGCAAAGCAAAGGCCTACTATGATCAAGCTAAGACAACTTTTTTGAATATTTATGACAAAATTTGTAAGGAGCCATTTGCGGTTTAGGGCTGTCAACTTGTTTAAAGACTTACAAGATAGTTACCCATTATAAGGCAAATTTGTGAATTAAGCTGCCAACTTAATTAGTGAATGTCAAATCCAAATGAGGTTACCAAATTGTACCAATATTCGATCTTTCTTTAAACTGCCATCAAAAAAAAAAGGAAAAATAAACTGTCAACTTGCTAAAATATTTGTAATAAAACTGCCAACTTGAGAAAAGGGAAATTGTCAAGGTCGTCCAACTTTTTAAAAATGTGGCTTAGAGCTGTCAACTGGTTCAAAATTATAGCGTAGTTCTACGAATTTGTCACAAATCTTTACACAACATACAAATAATTCAATTCAATAGGATTAAACAAATTTGTCAACTTGATCAGTAGGACCTTAGGTATAACAGATATGGCTTTGGTAACTATGGATGATGCTGGAGGATATCTTCTTTATGACTCGTATTTAGAGGTTAATTTAAACTTTATTGAAATGCGCGTGGTATTCGTTGCGTCTCTTTAGTTCAGTGGTGCCCAAAAAGCCCAAAAACGTATCCCATGGGATAGAAACACATAATTCTGCCGTCTTCGCAGCCGACACACGCATAGAGAGAGAGAATATGTGTGTTCTATAAATGGCACGCTTGGCGGCTGGCTCCTTCACGACGAGTGAGGCATTTGTTCGTTTGCTTGTTGCTCATATTTGACGTCATGACGTTTACTTCATGTTTCGCTGCTGCGCACACAAGCCCAAAGCTTGATAATGTGTGTTTGGGCACCACTGCTTTAGATGTAGAGTGACCGTGTAATGATTTGTTGAAAAAGTTAAAAGCGTCGGCAGAGAGTCACTGTTTGATACATGAGATATGATAATCTAGTAGCTAAAAAGGGCTGTCAACTTGCGAAAATCTGAAAGCAATTATTTGAATTTCCTCTAATATTATTTAAAATTGCTGCCATCTTGTCAAAAACTTTTCGCAATTATTACAAAAAGGGCTGCCAATTTGCCAAAAATTCAGTAAGTCGAATTTCCTTTAAAATAAACAAAGGGCGCCAACTTGCGAAAACTCCAAAGTTGAATTCCCTTTTAAACTATTAAATAAAGCTGCCAACTTGCAAAAAACTCAAAGCATTCAGTTAAATTTCCTTTAAAATGATTAAAAAAGGGCTGCCAACTTGCGAAAAAAGCAATTTCGTTTAATTTCCTTTTAAACTATTCATTAAGGCTGCCAACTTTCCAAAAGCTCAACTCAAAAAGCTGAGTTTCCTCTACAAATACTGTAATAGGGCTGCCAACTTGTGAAAAACTTCAAGCTATTAGTCGAATTTCATTTTAAACAATTGAATATGGCTGCCAACTTGCTAAAAACTAAACTCAAAAAGTTGAATTTCTACTAAAATTACTAAAATAGGGCTGCCAATTTGCCAAAAATTCAATAAGTCGAATTTCCTTTAAAATTACTAAACAAAGGCCTGCCAACTTGCGAAAAACTCCAAGCAGTTAGTTGAATTCCCTTTAAACTATAAAATAAAGCTGCCAACTTCCGAAAAACTCAAAGCATTCAGTATAAATTTCCTTTAAAATGATTAAAAAGGGCTGCCAACTTGCGAAAACAGAAATTTCGTTTAATTTTCTTTTAAACTATTTATTAAGGCTGCCAACTTGCCAAAAGCTCAACTCAAAAAGCTGAGTTTCCTCTAAAAATACTGAAATAGGGCTGCCAACTTGTGAAAAACTCCAAGCAATTAGTCGAATTTCATTTTAAACAATTGAATATGGCTGCCAACTTGCTAAAAACTAAACTCAAAAAGTTGAATTTCTACTAAAATTACTAAAATAGGGCTGCCAATTTGCCAAAAATTCAGTAAGTCGAATTTCCTTTAAAATTACTAAAAAAAAGGGCTGCCAACTTGCGAAAAACTCCAAGCAGTTAGTTGAATTTCCTTTTAAACTATTAAATAAAGCTGCCAACTTGCTAAAAACTCAAAGCGTGCAGTATAATTTCCTTTAAAATGATTAAAAAAGGGCTGCCAACTTTAATTCTTTTTTACACTATTCATTAAGGCTGCCAACTTGCCAAAAGTTCAACTCAAAAAACTGAGTTTCCTCTACAAATACTTTAATAGGGCTGCCAACTTGTAACAATCCAAGAAATTAGTCGAATTTCATTTGAAATCAAGGCTGCAAACCGGTCCTGAACCGAACCGCAAATATTTTTGACTCCTCGAACCTGATTCCGAACCGGACCACTTTTTAGAAAAATTCGGTTCGGTTCAACAAATTTAGTAGTTTTTTTTTCAACGACACATACAATATAGAAATTCCTTCTGATCTGACTATCATTCAAGAAGCTCTAGACGAGAAGTCAAGAAACGAATATGGACCGAACATTTGAACATTTATATGACTACTGCAGAGCATAAAAGGAATGCAACTATGAAGAATGTAATAATGTGCTTCAAAAGCATTTCTTGAACGATGTCGAATCAATAAATTCCCCTGGAGGACTATATAATTACAGTTTGATTTTCTGCACACGCTCAAAATTTAGTAGATAATGATTTTTTAAGGCAGTTTAGTTCGACATTAGTAGAGTTCGCAAACTTCTCCGTACTCACATTATATGAAATCTTAGCTTATAAAAAAATTGAATTGAAATTAAACTCGGATGAGTTAGGTGCCAACGTTTACTAACTATTAAAGATTTTTCAATTCAGAGTTCTTTGAAAGAGCTTCACCTAAAAATATTTGATACTTCAAAATATCTTCTTATTGCTGCAGCCAAAAAAATTCTTTAAAGCTACAGGATTCACAATTACTAGCAAGTGATTTTCTTCCGCTTGCTTTTCAAATCGAGCAACTGTTTTGAAATCTTGTGTTCATTACTTTACTCATTCGATAAACGTTCTTCTATTATGATCTAAGTACCAACTTTTGCTGCTGTGCTCTAAGACCCGAGATTGCAAACTTTGTTAACTTCACATACACATTACAGACATGCGGTAGCTCCAAAAAGGAAATTCTTGATAAGAGTTTTAAATGAATCAACTTCTGATTGCGAAGAAGAGAAGTTTTTGAAGTCGGTAGAAAGCAATAAACAAATATTAATAGCAAATCTGTAAATGATGTTATAGATTCCTTCGACTATTGTCCAATACATCGACAAATATTTTAAAATTTTGGAATGGTGAAAAAAAGATGATTTAAAAATATTGCGTCAACTATACTTGCTATTTCAACAACCAGGAATCAGTTTAATGGGCCTTTTCAACACTTTACAATCTAAGAAGAACGCTAATTTATTTGAACTAAGCGGTTCTCAAAAGTTGTTAGTGTCACCTAATGAATTTGATATTTAAAATTGCATTTTTGACATGAAGAATATTATTTAAAAAATTAGGTGTTAATAATCGAAATAATTCTTCTATGTTCAAGCGACCCGATTTTCAACAAAAAATTGGGTTCAGGGGTTCCGAGAACCGGTCCGTGAACCGCTAACTTGGGTTCGAACCCTCCGAACCGAACCTTCTGTAAAATTTTGGAGGTTTGCAGGCTTGTTTGAAATCATTAATTACGGCTGCCAACTTGTTAAAAAAAACTTAACTCTAAAGTTGATTATCCACTAAATTTAATAAATAGGACTGCCAACTTGCCAAAAACTGCAAGAAGTTAAATGAATTTCATTTAAATTTATTAAATAAGGCTGCCAACTTGCTAAAAACTTTTGGCAATAGGTCGAATTTTCTTTAAAATTATTTGAAAAAAGGCTGCCCACTTGCCAGAGAGCTGAATTTTTAAATAAAGTATCAAAAAAAGGCTGTCCACTTGCCAAAGACTATACTAAGCAAGTAATTTCTCTCAAATGATGGAAAGGCTGTCAACTTGTCAATTAAACAGGCCTGTTTCCGTTCGTTTAAATAGTAAGGACTCGGAATTGTTACATCCTCCCGCTTCCTTGTAACTTCAAAACCCCATTTATCTTAATTTTCAATTCAATTCTTAAATCGTTTATGAGAAATCCCAACTCTTAACAATTTAGATTAAATCAGGGACCGGCAAAACACACATGCTCATTTTGACGTTGCGTGTGTGTGTGTAGCCACGTTCATTTAGCACTATTTTGTGGTTGCCAAGAAAGCAGAATAAGCTTGTAAACAACGTCGCTTCCGTTGAGCAGTATTGTATGCGCAGAAGATACGGACGTGCCGGACTCTGTATTAGATTCAATTATCTCATGAGCAGTTACACTAAGGGCCGATTTTACTTCCCTCAGATTGAATTTACTCTGTTAACTGTCCGTTTATGTGAAAGATAGCTCTATGTAGAAGATGTGAAATCAGCCCTAAGTTGGCAGTCTCATTTAATATTTCTAAAGATTTCTAAAGAACTCTCAATTGAATTTGCACAAGTTTTTAGTCGTTTTGCCTTAATAATAAGTATCTCTTATCAATTTGCCAGTTCTTAATCAGTTTCGTTTAACTTTTACAGAAATTGAAATCGAATTGGCAGCTCTTCTTAGTATTATGAGCAAGATGGCAGCTCTTTGAGCTTATCTTATGGATTCATTCGAAAAATGTAAATGGCCAAAACATGCAAAGTATTTTCCATTTTGATATTGAAACAATGAATGGCATTTGTTGTGTTTGATGAAAACTGATATTTCATTTAGAAAACAGCTTGAATTCGGTGCTAGTTTCCGGTGGGGGGAAAATGTAAATACGCAATGTGCACGGGGAAGGAGTTTAGTTTTAGTACAATATGCACATGCTGCGTATACGTAATATTCACAGAAATGCACACACACACACACATATCGCATATTTTATGCATTCTAACTGTGCTTTCTGGTGCCCGCTGTGTGTGCTTGTGTGGGAAAGTTAATTGTTTTTGAATAATTAATTAGAAAATAGCAAGTTCCGCCCCCCCCTCCCCCCCCCCACCTCATCACTCTCAATGACGAGTCTTTGATCAGGGTTTTTCGGGGATTCCCCTTGCTGCTAATAAAAAATAATTATCCATAAAACGAAATCAAGACTGCAAATTATTTGGCAACCTTTTGTTTCCCTCGCCACATTCCATTCGACAGAATTAAGTTTTAAAATATTCCCTTTTTGCGTTTGCCCAGCGAACGGGATTAAATCGATTTTGTTCGCCGCCGTCCCCGCTCGCCGCATTCACCCTGGATGTTGTTATTATTTTTTAATCTACGCTTAAATTGTGCCCGTTTTTTTCAGCAATTTCTCGTCAAATTCTCACCACATTTGCCTAATGAAATGTGCAGAGTGCGCACACATTAATGTGCCCGTCGAATGCTGATTCGCTCTCTTGTCATATGTTTTTTAATCAAATTTGATTTGCCCCTGTTATTCCCTGAATAATGCACTTATTTGCAGCAAAATTAATTGAATGGCACAATATTCCGCCCGAAATGTGCAAAAATTCTGGCAAACATTTGGCGGAGTGGGCGGTAGTGGGGAGACCAGGGAGGCAGCCACCATTTGGGTCGTGATTTTTTATGATTACTTTTTTCCATTGTTGTTTTTCTTGACGTTTTTTCGTTCTTTCGGGCTGGCGCAGAGTTTGTGTATTTTTTTTTTTTCGTTTTGTTATCTTTCTGAATGTGCATAAACGAATTTGCATGGCCGATCCGATGAAATAAATGCGCGAATTTATACATTTTACCCGTCCACCTGCCTCCCCGTACCAAGCAGCACTTAAGCTGTAGCAACACTTAATGCTCTTACTGGTTAACAATAAAAACAAAAGGTAACAATGTGGTCTTTTGTAGGCACATCGATGGAGCTTCAGGCATCATGCGTCACGCGTGACTTTGGTAGTTTTGATTTAAAATTTAATCATTTCATTACACTCAAAGATACGAAAAGTTTCTGAAGAAGCGTCACGCGTAACTCGAGGGGCTTAAACCGCTCATTAAACTTCTAACCTATTTCTAACAAACATAAACCTTTTGAAAAATTTCATAAAGTTTGCTTGATGGTCAAAGATACAAAATGTTTCTGACAAAAGCGTCACGCGTAACTCGAAGGGCTTACACCGCTCAGCAAAGTGCTAACTGGCATATTTCTTACAAAATTAAAAACCTTACGAAAAATTTCATGAAGTTTGCTTCATGATGAAAGATAAGAAATGCTTCTGAAGAAGCGTCACGCGTAACCCGAGGGACTTACACAGCTCAGCCAACTTCTAACTCTAAACAAGAGTATGGCATATTTCCTACAAAACGTAAACCTTTTGAAAAAAAAGTCACAAACGGCACAAGCTGGTCTGTGACCTTTGTATGAAATATGTGTAATAGACGATGAAACAATTAGGTGTTCACTTTGTTGAGCCATTATTAATATAATTACAACAACAATTTAGGCTGCCTTCACACTGTCTGACACATGACCCATGATATCTAGTAGGCCCGGGCATTTCATGAAATTCTATGAGTTTGACAAGCTATTCAAATTTAAAACCTAACAAAACGTAGAACTACTAGACTATCATGTGTCATGTGTCGAACAGTGAAGGCAGTCTTACTCTGAACAAATTGTGCACAGCTTACTCGACCCAGAACCCGGCTACGAAAGTCGGGCACTTGTGCCCAAACAGTGTGCCCATATTTTGTCTAGAATAATTGTTATAATTTTTTGTTAATGTAATACAAATTCAATCAGTTTGTCATTATTATCACCATTTTTAATTTGTATTCGAGAGTAAGCTTCATGGTTTTTATCAGGTTTTTCACATAGCTTGATGTCGCTGCCGTCGATGAACCCAATACAGTGGAGCAACTCATGAAAAACTCGATTCAAAGTTTGTTGACGCTCAGTGTCAGGGGGCTAATGTATATAGCCGCAAAAGCCGTAAATAAATATTTCAAGCACTGCACGCCAGAGGAGGCTCTCAGACGAGCTATAAATCAATCAGCATTTAGATTTTTAAACCTAGTTGTTCAAAACTGTCTCCCTTTATCAATTCCAGCAATATTCCGAATTGGTTCCAAGTCACGCTCAAAATTTGCTTTAAAACGACGATCATCAAATGAGGTGAGATGTTATTTCGCCAGCTAATAGTTGGGCCACGTTAGAGAAATCTCTCAACTGCAAGAATATATGCAAGCGACATCGTCCATAAAGTCATTGAACAACTCATCCATTGCGAATTGAAGCTGGTTTGGTGACATACATCTGCAGAAGTCGACAACAATTAAACGTGCAGATTATTAATAGCAAAATACGCACCTTCAATCATTTCAATCACGATTCAATTCAATTGCTTTCCATTCAAGAAGAATATCTTTAATTTAGCGGGCATTTTTTATTTATCAGGGGTGTCCTAGAAATCTCTAGAGATTTTACGAAATGGCACTTCGAACTAAAGTTGAACTACTTTATTTTCGAAGTGCCAAGAATCAGACCGCCTACTAGATTATGTTAAAGGGAAAACCATACGCATCAAATCTACTTGGGTTTGAGCAGGCGGTTCCAAATCGCTCAACTTTCGTCATCTAAGACCGTAGGCGGGCATATTTGAGCCCCTTTTAACATATAAATTCAAACATCTTTAATATGAAATGCTAACGTATATACGAAAACTTCTAGAGATTTCTGTGACACACCCGTATGTAATTTTTTTATCACCAAATCTCGAAAACATAACAGGCGGAATGTCAAACGTAATTGTGCACAAATTTCTGATACAGGGGCTGCTCACAATACTAGTCAGGCAACCCCCCAAGTGCATATGTGCTCAACAAATTGAATATCTTAAAATTTTTGCAGTTTGAACTTGAATTTGATAAAATCATTTTGAATACAAAAGGCTGACAAAGCAGTATGACCCTATTATTTCAATACCATCTATATATATAAATCTGTACGCCCGACTGATTGACTGATTATCAACGCACAGCCTCAACGGCATGTCACAGGTTTGAGATTTGGCACAGACCTTCGGTTAGGTGCAGGCGCGCATTAAGAAAGAAAATTTGGAAATTACACCCAGAAAAGTGGGAAATGCGTTGGAAAGTTGGTATGGGAAAAATTTTATTTTTCATCCGATTGACTTGAAACTTAGTTTTTAGCAAAGTACGCGAAAATATTCGACACGTGTTTTCCCCGATTTCGGAAAATCCGCCTACGAGGAAAATGGCCGGAAAATTCTGCATGCAAAAAATTATTTTTCATCCGATTGGCTTGAAACTCGGTTTGCTAGGACAGAATATGAAATAATTTTAAATGTGATTTTCCGAAGTTTGAAAATTTGACCTAAGGGTCGGAAAATTCCCGGAAAAGTCAGCATGAAATAAAATATTTTTCATCCGATTGGCTTAAAATTGGTTTGTAAGGGTAGAATATCGAAATATTTGAAATGTGATTTTTCAATGTCGGAAAATCCGCCCGCATGCGTGAAAATTCTGCATGGAAAATATTTTTCACCCGATTGACTTGAAAACTCGGTTTGTAAGGTCGAAATGAAATCCATTTGTGTTTTCATTTTCCTATGTGGGAAATACCCCACCGGAAAACCCACTATTTTTTTTTTATTTTTTTTTTTTTTTTATTTTTTTTTTTTTTTTTTTTATTTGGTTTTTTTTTTTTTTTTTTTTTTTTTTTTTTTTATTTTTTTTTTATTTTTTGTGGTAGATATTTTTTTTTTTTTAATTTGTTTTATTTTTTGTTTTTTGTTTTTTTTTTTTTTTTTTTTTTTTTTTTGTTTTGGTTTTGTTGTTTTGTTTTGTATTTTTTTTTGTTTGGTTTTTTTTTTTTTTTTTTGTATTAGATTTAAGATTTTAGCTGAGAAAATAAAGCGAAATAATTTGCGTTGGTTTGCGAAGCTTAGAGAAATGTTTCCCACTTGCATTTTGATTAAATTGACCACAACATTCGGTTACTAAACCCCATCAAAAGCACACAACCGCTTACAACCCACAAAACTAGGCTTTAGAAAGTGCATCAAGAGTTTATAAAGACCTTAATTATGTTATGGGGCGTATGTGGGGCAACGATTTATACAAGCAAAGTGAGATAACTTAGACTAATATAATGAAGGCCAGTGAAGAATTTTTATGGTTTATTAGCTGAATGATAAACGGAGGTTTATACAATATGATGATCAGGAGCACAAGCAGGATTTTGGGAATTTCTATGGCGATATTTCAAAATTTGTACCCTTACCGAAAGAAGAGGAGATCATGCGTCACGCGTAACTAAAACAGCTTTTCGAAAGTATACTTGGTACAGTGTGAAACAATTAGAGTTCACAAGGCAAATTTTTAAAATTTTACCATATATTCAGAGCTGCATTGTTTTTAAACATTTACTTCACACCATCAATGGTACGCTGGCTCTAGGTCTCGTTATGTTTGCACATAACTTCAAAAAGCAGGAACACAACAGACCACAAAGGAGGCTAGGTGGTCATACAGCTGTTTCATTGGTACCTCTACCAAATCTTCAGTGACCTGCGCCTAATGTTCTGGCCCCAACGACTCTTACTCCATGCCGGAGCTACCATAATCCTTTCGGGAATTTCTAAACGACTTGACTGCTGTCAAATCCGGCACACACAAGAACAGTGCTGGCTGCCTGTACCTTGGTGACTGTATTGTGTTCCCCAATCTTGGCTTTGCTAATATTAGTGAGAGAGATTTTCTCCCCGCTTCTAACACAGTAACCAATAGTTTGAGTACAGAGTAGCATTCAAACCGGGGAGACCTAGAGCCAACGTACCATTGATGGTTTGATTATCATAAAGGTCATTTAAGCACACACACATTTACTCCACTTAATAATAAAATCGTCACGCATCATGCGTAACATTCGAAATTTACTTAGTTTATAGAATTCTCTTTAATCGTAAAGCTTTATGAATGAAATCTCTCCTCCTTTGTGGAAAAAACAAGTTACCAGCAATGTCTCTCTCAAACTACAGCCGTTCTTACCAAAGAACATGAATAACTAGAAGCGCGACATTTACAAAAAATGCTGAATTACGTGTTGGTATTTCATAAAGCGGAGCGGAAGGCAGAGAAGAGGGTTCAAGCGCTGATTTGGTGGTGATTCGATGGAGCCTTTATTTTTATGAGTCGGTTAAAGTGTGGAAACATATTTTGTTTGTAGTGTAAGAGATGACGCTATTTCTCTTCTATTCTATATATATATATATTTCGAATTCTGTTTGCCTTAACTTCTTATTTTAAGCTAATTTGAATTTTGAACATCTTCGACTAAATTCTAAGGCCTAAAGAGCATTAAACATTCGTCAACTTGACCCTTAAACGGTTTTTTTGCAATTCCATATGGAAAAAGCTTTCAGCCGGTGACATTTTTGTTGTTGTTTTATATTTTTCAAAATGCAAAAGGGACTTAAATTGTAATATTGAATTAGTGTTGTTGTCAGCCAACTGTATGAAATTGCTTGATTAACTCTTTTTTTTTTCCTGGGACTTGTGCGAGTACACCGTTGCATATGTGTGGGTGTGTGTGTGTGGTGGGGAGGCACCGGCAGTTGTCCTGACTGCAATATTTGTGTGTCACAGTCACAATTTGCTGAAAGAAGTCAATGACCATAAAAGTCAACACTCACTCGACGGCACACACACACACACACACACCGTCGGAGGGAAGTGAGGTGAGCAGAGTTGGGTGTGTGAGCGAGTGAAAGGCAGACGACGGACGAGTGGCGACATCTAGCGGCAGCATTTTGCCTTCCGGCCAAATGCGCGCACCAAAAGAGACAAAAAGTGCGTGTAAGTGCGAGTGGAGTGGGAGAGAGAGTTAGCTGGCAAAAAAAAAAATGTAGGCTTTGCCATGCAAATTTCAAGTAGCCCACGAGGCGTGAGTTTTAATGTGTGTGTGCCATATTTTTAAACTGCCAACATTTGAGTTAGGTGAAAACCTGTTAACACTTAGTTGACTGGAAATATTTGAAAATATAAAAATATAAAGGAAAAGTTTTTACAAACTTTTTGTCTAAAGTGTCGCTTGCTTCAGTTATATCATGTAATACAAATGGAAACAGGAACAAAATCTTTTGTAGAGATTTAGAAACTTCGGTTTGTGCCCCTTGGATTTGTATCTGAATCTCGACTGGCAAAGGGAGTCAACAAAAAAAGATCTTCTTTGACCTTAAGCGGCGCCCATTCAGAAAGGAGCGAATATCTTAAGGTTTCAAGTGACTTAGCTTATAAAACAGTGTGACCGTTCAATTTTTGGCTTTATGTTGCTGTTGACGAAAGGTTTTTGAACGCGGTACCCTTACTGAAGTAGTGAATAAATTAAGATTTAAGTAAACTTAGCTGATAAAACAGTGTGACCGTTCAATTTTTTGCAGTTTCTTTGCTAATTGTCCACAAACTAAGTTGATGTGAAATTTTATTCAATCCATACGCCCTCTAGTTACTGTTTCCTGTTTCCAAATCCTAAAAAATGTTTCTCAAAAAAATATGTTGAAAAGAAAAACGAACTAAAAAGGCAACAATTAGAGAAATGTTTAGTCTAGGATTGAGGAACTCAACCATTCTTTGTACAAATTGGTTAGCTATAAAACATCTTTGGAATAAGTAGATTGAGCAAATGTACAAGAGTGTTCCAGAAATCTCTACAGATTTTGGTATAAACACTTGCATTTGGAATTAAAAGTGCCACAAATCTGACCGACTACTAGATTATTTTATTTGATTAATATTGAGCTTTTTTTTATGTGAATTTGTTTAATGTTTTTTGCACATTACATTAGATTAGATGACAAAAGTTGAGCGATTTGAAACCGACTGCTCAAGGCCAAGTAGATTTAAGGCCAATTTCTCTTCTTCCAAATAGCTGCTATGTGTCAGATAAGCTCACAATTTACTCTGCTATTTGTAAGTTTATGTGACATATAGCTCTAAGTAGAAGCTGAGAAAGCGGCCCTTAATTTTACAAATAAAGTCCTCTTAGTTCAGTTCCAAATTAAATCGTTTGTATAAAAATCTCTAGAGATTATTGAAACACTTCCGATAGAAACATTTTTTCTTCTATTAATTAAAGGACAGCTCTCGCTTTCCATCATCACTTAGCTTATAAATTGAAGGTAGATTTCTGACCTAAACGGGCAGCAATTCCGGTTGCATTAAAAGGATGGTTTTGAAGGTTCCCTGAACGGTGTGACCAGCAGTCAAGAAACCCAAAGTCCACATAAGTTGAGACTAATATTTGAGGCTCAATTATGATCATTTTTCATTTCATTTTATATTGTTGTCCGTATCAACAAGGAAATCTCAGTGATGGTAACAGGGAAAGATTTGACATGTATGGGACATTTAATTCTTATTTATCGATTTGCTGAACAACTAATAAAGATCAGATGAACTATACTCAAGTTAAGACCATAAGAAAGTTTGCCGCCGCAGCGGTGGCTTACAGGGTTGCCAAATGGTTGTGACTATGCCATGTTAGCTATTTAGTTTAAAACACGGATTAGGTTTAAGTTAGGTTTATTGTAGAAGACGTGTTGCCGGTAAGAATGAGTGTCACAGCAAGGCAGAGAGTTAAGTGTGTGTGTGTGTGAGTTAGAGATGTAAGATATTTTTGTGCATCGCTTCACAAACGGCGGCTTGTGGTTCCCGAAGGGGGGAGGTGAAATCAAAAAAGTTGTTGTTTTTGCAAAGTCTGAGCTAAATAAAAGAATATTTAAGAAAATAACTGTTCATACGCCAAATATATACGCCTGTGAACAGATGTCATTAGTTGTCAAAAGAGCATTTACACACGTTTTCTTTGTGTCAAAAGTATTTACACACAACTGAATTTTTATTTTTTCAAGTTTAATATTCAATGGTAACAAAAGATTTTCTTAATAATTTTAAATCACATAACTAAATTTAGTTATACCACCTTTGGCATCAATGACAGCTTGCGGCCTGTCGAGAATTGATCTTACCAAAGTTTGTGCAAATTCAAAGGTCAATTTGGACCAAATGTCTTCAATTTCAGCAATGGCTCCTTCGCGTTTTCGATATTTATCTTGTTTTATTTATTTATCTTGTTATCTTGTTAACAAAAGCCCAAACGTTTTCAACGATTTTCATGATTTGGTCTTTCAAAAATTTGGTTGGACCCTACCCTTAGGGGCATTGTCCTGCTGTAGAATACAGCCATACGTTGAAAAAAGTCTGTTTCCTGATGGGAAAGCATGATCATTTAATATATGGAGGTATCAGTTTTGTTTTAATGTCCCTACTATCATTACCAAGTCTCCGAATCCATAATAGGAAAGGCATTCCCAGAACATCGCTGTGCCACCACCAAACCTATTGATTGGCTGGGCTGCCAAATGCTTTTCATTTTGTTTTAAATGCATAAAATGCTTGCTATATGACCCCTGGAACTGAAATGCAGCCTCATCTGTCCATAAAACATTGAACCAGAAGTCAGGAGGCTTCTTGCTGTACTCTAACGCAAATGCAAGACGTTTTGACTGGTTGGTTGGTGTGATGTCAATCACTTTACGGACAACATAGGTATTAAAATCAGCGTCATTTAGCCTGCGACGCAATATGTAGCTTCACTAATTTTTTTGCCAATTATGTTTTTTGACTCTGCGGCAATTTTAACGGGACTTGCAGTTGGATTATTTACTGCAACTCCTAGTAAGTGCCTGCATTGTCTTTGGCCATCTCACCTTAGCTAAATTATGCGCAGAGGTGCCGACCTATTTCCCGGCGGATTTGATACAAGGTACTCGGTAAATTAATTGTACTAGACCAAGGTGTATTGACTAGACCAAGTGTTCTTGAGTGGTTATTTAAGCCAGGCTGAAGAAGCTTCTTGAACTTTGTTATGACGTCTTCATGTATGGATGATCGATTTGTTGTTTCTGTTTGGTGTGAACAGGTTGATCGTCTGCAGTTGATGTTGAGCTCCGACTATTTCACAAGACGCCGTCAGCGTGTTTGCGTGTGACTGTATGCACTTCTTGATGAAGCCGGCACTTTATTTAGGTAAATTTGTTTAATGTTTTTTGCACATTACACTGCTGTTGTTGTGTTGTTGAGTTTTGTTTGTGTTGTAACAAGTCCTTCTGACCCGAAAACCAATGCAGGCTATGCTCAGGGTTGTCGGGGATCGTTCCAACAAATTTATATTGGGCTTGCAATAATAAGACAGTTGGGATGCTTTATTCTATTATGCACCAGCGACGCGGTGCATAACACATTCGTGACATTCGTTTGTACCTATCTGAGGTATCCTTGCCAAACCCTAAGGTTCGCCTCCTATCCAGCTGATTGCCGTTATCGCAGGATTCCGTTGGCTAAGGACACGTTTGACTCGCAGGCTCGCCTATTATGCTCAACTTCCCACGTACTTCCCTACTGGTGTCCTTCAAGGTCTGCAAAGGAAGCGCTGGCTAGTAGGTTCGCCTTCAACGTCAAATCTACGCTCAGCTTCCTTTTCGCTATTCAAGTCCTTTTGTTTCCACCAGGATATGCCTTGTCGATTCCATGTCTTTAGTACTCTTGGGTACTCCGATTTGCCGCACTTCAACTTTCTCGATTCGTTTCGTACTCGCTTAATTCTCGTTTCACACTCACTTGCTTCTAAGCCTTCAGTGACGCCTTATATAGCCCTCCTGGGCTGTCTCCCGATGTCTTCTTGTCTGCTTCTAGAACATTCGAGACTCCTAAACCTTCCATACGGCACTTCTATGATGAGGTGATAGACAGATTTTTACTGCCAGAACATTCTGCTTTCCAGAACCACTGCCCCACAATGGCGCCCGAGCAGGAACCTGGCCGTCCATCCTTAGGAAGTGCTCCAAGTTGAATATGATGAGGAGATAGACAGATTTTTTTCCATACGGCACTTTCTCTGCCTAGCAACAGCGTATTTTGGCTTCGGCCAGTGATATTGCCGCTTCATCCCGTTGGAGCGACTGCGACAACTAGCCTTTGCTCCAACTTAACGGATCCTTCGATTTAGCAACTAAGCCGTCCGCCGTCCGTCGTGCTGCTACTTTCCCTGAATCCGCCTTGATTCCCCTTTGATGAGGCGAATTCGCCGCATTTCCCCTCTCGCTCGCCGTCTTTCCCCTTCCACCATGCCCTGCTGCTTGTGGGGCATAACCATTCCTCACAGTGTGTATCGAGAGCTACAGATTTTCGTCGCGAACTATAATCATTTAAATGATCAAGAGGTCACCATATGTGGCTACGCCACGTTGACTATTTAGTTCAGAACACAGATTAGGTTTAAGTTCGGTATATTGGAGACGGCGTGCTGCCGGTAAGAATGAGTGTTACAGAATGGCGAAGAGATAAGTGTGTGTGTGTGTGGGTTACAGATGTAAGATACAAAATAAGCGTATACTAAAAACTGTCTAAATCGGACAAGTAGTGGGAGTACCTCCTACGGTCAGCCTCCTGCCAAGCGATCAAAAAAATATTGCAGGAAACGAAATCGGAGCACCAAAAAACTTATAATACGATGCCCTATTTGATTTTTTTTTAATTTTTCCCTCCTCCACTCCCCATTAGTCAGCCCTCTTTCCATCAATCGAGAAATTATGGCCAAAAATGGAAGCGGAGTGCCCAAGAACCTTATGAAACGAAACCCCATTCGATTTTTGTTGTTGTTATTTTTCCCCCCTCCACCCCCCACAACATTGACCCCTTCTCACCGATCGAGAAAATATTACCAAATATTGAATCCAGTCAGTTTTTTAATTCTCTGCCAGTGTGCTTTGGTTAAGTACTTCTTCGCTTCCATATTGTATGTTATATTTAGTATATTTTTCCTCATTTATTTTTTTTTTTTTTTTTTGCAATTTCCTGCGATGCTATAAATAAGTTTGTTGCCATTTGATCGACACCTTCAATTCACCTCAATCAAAATGAAAGATTTATGGCCAAAGCACAATTATTATTTGCGCATTCATACACCAACAACAACGACAACAACAAGAAAACACAAATAGCGATTCATACATTGTAGTCAAGACAATGAATATCAATTAGTTGATAGACGGAACTCGGGGTTTTTAGTTTTTGATGCTTGATTAGAGAGCCTAATTGATGTAAATTAATAAGCTGGCCCCCACAGCAAACGCATTTACATTTTTTTTTTGTTTTGTTTTTTCCTTTTCTTTGCGCTCTTGGCAAGCAAGTCACATTCAAAAAGGTCAACTGTGAAATATCTACGTCAATGTCAGCAAATCATTTTTCAGGCCCTGTTGTTGACACTTCACTTTGCGGATGGCGGTGGGTGGGGTTTAGAGTGGGGTGGAGTGACATCATTAAAATGCTCTTAAATTGCATTTCATTTGCGTTTTAAAGTCATTTTTAATTTGTTTCTCGGCTCGGCTTCTTTTTTATTTCTATTTAATTCTTTGCTTTGTGCGTTGTTGTTTTTGTCTGTGGGCTGTTGGAGTCATTAAGTCGGCTTTGTTGCGCCTCAATGCCTACTGGGAAGGCGGAGGACACGACCACGCCCTGCGTCCATCTAAATGGGCATGCCATTTTATTTTATTCTTTTTTGTTTGGTTTTTTTTTTTTGTAAACAACGTAAAATGTGAATTTAAGTTGCGACACAAAATAAAAAGTATACACAAAAATTAAAATGACAAAAAATAGAAGAGATGAAAAAAATGGTGGCAGCAATTAAAGCCGGAGAGTTGTTCTCTTTGACTACTTTTAATTCTTCGCTTGCTATTTCATTGCAAATGAGACACAATCACAGGGACATCTAATACAAAATGGATGGACTTTGAGTTACCCACGGTATTGACTGCTTTTCTCGATGAACAGGGCAGAGGGTATAATTCTGCTTTGTTATTAATATTTTGTGGAGGAATAACAGTACCTTATAACACAGGTCAACAAATATTGGGTCCTCGCGGGCCGGAGAATGAGGTTGATACCGTTGGATGGAGGCTTTCCAGCTAAGTACAAGTCAATTTGGAAAATTTTTAAAATATCCAAGGTCAAAGTTGGTAAAAATGCCTTAAAAGCCTCCATCTTTAACTGAATAATGCGTGTGAAAATTTAGTTAAATAGGGGATCTTTCCTCTTTCGAGGGAAATAAACCAAATTTTTGGTTGATGAGCTAGAAACCGTAGAAACCGCGCAGAACATTTTGCTTTCTAGAAGCAAAATTACTACGTGGAGTCCAACTCTTTCGTATATATTGGTTCGATAGTCAATGGCGCCCGAGCAGGGAAGTGCCCGTCCATCCTTAGAAAGTGCTCCAAGTTGAATATGATGAGGAGATAGACAGATTTTTACTGCCAAAACATTCTGCTTTCCAGAACCACTGCCCCACAATGGCGCCCGAGCAGGGACCTGGCCGTCCATCCTTATGTCCATATGACACTTGCTGATATTGGTGACCGAGTGAGAATATAAAAACGGACAACGCTAGCGAAAATAGGACAAAGATATTAAGTGTGCCGAACACATTCTGCTTTCGATGCAGGATTATTTAACTACTCGCATAAAAAGAAGTGTTTTCCATCATACATTGGAGTGTTGGCGGCCAAATTGTTTTCGTCGGGAACAATATTGGCAGCAAGTGCTCCACACGCTTGCATTTGACACCAGAGGCCAATTTCTCATATACACCTCTCGCTTCTTTGTTACATTTTATAAAGGTGTCTATAGCTCAACCTTCTTTCACAATATTGGCACCCAATATCGGCCGCCATGTCATAGGGCAAGGCTCCAAGTTGGATATGATGAGGAGATAGACAGATTTTTTCTGCCAGAACATTCTGCTTTCCAGAACCACTGCCCCACAATGGCGCCCGAGCAGGCACCTGGCCGTCCATCCTTAGGAAGTGCTCCAAGTTGAATATGATGAGGAGATAGACAGATTTTTTCTGCCAAAACATTCTGCTTTCCAGAACCACTGCCCCACAATGGCGCCCGAGCAGGGACCTGGCCGTCCATCCTTAGGAAGTGCTCCAAGTTGAGTATGATGAGGAGATAGACAGATTTTTACTGCCAAAACATTCTGCTTTCCAGAACCACTGCCCCACAATGGCGCCCGAGCAGGGAAGTGGCCGTCCATCCTTAGGAAGTGCTCCAAGTTGAATATGATAGGAATAAAGACAGATTATTTTTGCCAGAATATTCTCCTTTCCAGAACCACTGCCCCACTGGCCAAGAAAACATTCGTACTTAATAAACTCCAATTGCAATCCCATGACCAAGCATACCATTTTCAGAGTCCATTTAGTCCACTTTTTTTCAATACATAAAAGTCTCATGAGTTTCTTTAAATTGGTTGAGTATGCCATGGCTATTGAGGAAAGGGTGTTTCCAATATGTAGAAGCAACGCTTTAAAGCTATTGCAAGAAGAATCCTGCGTGTTATCCATTCTGTCCATTAAACCATCAATATTGATGCAATGGCACAAAGTTTGTTCTTGTTGAAGGTTAGGTTAGGTTGCGATGGCTGAGAGCGACAGGTCGCTCTCCCACTTAGGCCGCTATGGGTCCATTGCGATGCCATACTTATTCCCTGTTATCCCTTTTTAAGACTGAGGCGGGTCCTCGGTACTGAACCATTGTGTGGACAGAATAAATTTTAATAGAGCTGGGATCTCTAGATCGGATGTCTCCGTGAGGCTGTGGAGAGGTTGACCAAGTGTCCTTAGTCTTCTTCTACTTAAAGCGGGGCAGTGGCAGAAGGTGTTGTACTGTTTCCTCCTCTTCTTCATGTTTACAACTTCTACAGAAGTCATGGTGGAGCAACGCCTAGGCGGCTGCGTGTCTGCCAATAAGACCCCGTGAGGGCTCCAACCAGAATCGATATGTGTTCTCTTCTGAGTCGTAAAAGTGTGTTTGTACGTTTTTGGTTGAATGTAGGCCACGTGAGTTTAGATACGTTACAGTAGGAAATGGTATCCCACCGATCCGTAGCGAGACGGAGTGTTTCAGCTTTTATAAGCAGCTTTGTGTTGCCTAGGCATCCCAATCATGCTCTTCTCTGAGCTCGATGGTGGTTCCTATTCTGGCAAGTTTGTCCGCAGACTCGTTTCCCCCTATGTTGCGGTGTCCAGGCACCCATATAAGGTGTAATTGTTCTTGTTGAAGCATATCGAGGAATTTTTCGTTCCGTCGATACGGACAACCGGCTGCAAACAAGTCCACTACTTTAATCTTCATCCTTATAATCCTGCTTCAGGTCTCTTATCAAATCGTTTGCGCTTCACTAACGTATCCAGGTCGACTCTTTGGTATTGGTTTCACATCATCATTATCACTGATTTCTTCATCGATTGATGGATGGAAAGTTAAAGAGCTTGGACAAGAGCTCTTGCTTAATTAAGCTTGGTTGGGAGTATATCATGATTCACCGACCATGTTTCTGCGTATTTCTCAAATATTTTCTATTTTTTCCGAGTCCAGACTGCTTATTATTTAAAAATTTATTTGTGGAAAGAAAGGTGCTTATTTGGGCTGCGAAAATTTACGGAAGTATGGAAATTGGTCGCAACTCATCTGTACTTTTCGAAACTGGTAATATTTTTGCAACTTTTCACGCTTCTGGAAATGTTGATGTTGTTATTGCAGTGTTTATTAGGTGTGTCAAGGGTCTTAGTATCATGGGAAAGACAATTTTAATGAACTTGTTCTGATTATCAAGGCCTATAGCATTTGAGTTAATTTTTGAAATTGCATTTAAGACAACACAAGGACTTACACAATTAAATTCAAAACAATTATAACAGTTATTGAACGGCACAGCTGTAAGATAGGAGTTGTATGTAGTTTTTTGATTTTTTGATTTTAATTTTTGGTTGAAGTCCAGGGATGTATACAGAATCCTCTCTTTGCCCTTTTTTTGCTTGCGCAATGAATCCGTCCCTTTTTATTTCACAGATTGTGGCAATGATTTGCGCGTGGATGGCATAGAACTTCATTTAGTTATGCAGGCGCGCACTAAGAAAGAAAATTTGGAAAATTTGTCCGCGAAGTGGGTGAAAAGGCCAAAGAAAAGTTTGTATGGGGCAAATAAATGAGCTATTGAGCTCAAGCAACATTGTGAACTAAGCTGTTTTGCTAAGAGCGCGAGAGAGAGAGAGTGAGCATGAGAGGGAACGACTCGCGCACACACAAATTAGGTATGTGTTGTATATATGTGTCTTGGCTCTTTGAGGTAGATGATAGCTACTATGACACGAGCCGAAGTCTGTTGTGTTTTTATATAAACGCGAGCCGAGCTTATCGTTGTTTATACTCTGTACTCTGGAGAAAGCTCTATTGTTCACCAACACAAGCGCACTTTTCTGTCCTCTCCATTTGGCCGCCTCTGTGTCTCACGCAATTAACAAGAGAGAGAAAGGAGAGGGAGTACACACAGAACGAAATAATAGGGCAGGGGGTGGAGGGGAATTAGGTCGGACGGGAATAAGTGGAGAGCGCAGGAAGAGGGACAGAGGAGAGGAATGAGACGGGACTGGAAAGAGTGTAGAGCGCAGGAAGAAGGACGGGGCGAGGGGAAAAAGTCGAGTGCTGTGGAGGAGGAGGTGGGGAAAAGGGGGAAAGCCAGTGCTGATGGTGCTGTGAAATCTACAAACTTCAAAGCAATCTCTGCCTACAAGTAATGTCAAACCTCCATCTCTTACCATCTCTGAGATCTGTGCGTTCATTCAGACGGACATGGCTACATGGACTCGTCTGTTCATGCTGAATCGGAAATGATTCCTTCTCCCCGTTACATACTTTCCCACAAACTTCATATACTCTGTGTACTTTTTGGTACAGAGTATAAAAAAAAAAAAAAACAAAAGTAAAGCAAAGCCAAGAACTACTCATAATTGCACGCTAAACGCCATTTGAGTGGACATTTTTGTGTAGCAAAAACAAGAAACAAAGAAATAACTAAAAAAAAAAAACACTCCACAAAACTCGAGACCAGCACAGATGCAACTTAATGAGTGGGTGGAAGAGGTGAACAAGCAGCTGCACTGACCGTCACCGTAAAAATCTCTGCAGAAGGTAGAGCAAAAAAAAAAAAAAAGGGAAAAAGTTAATTTATAAACAGTTCTCTGTCTGCTTTTTACTTCCTGGCGAGTGTCCCGGACAACAAATGGGTCGTCTACACTGATATTCTAGATATTTCATGATAATCAATCATTGAATCTGATCTGGGTTAGCCCAAAGCCAAAGATAAATGCAAGTAATTAAAAAGTTTGTGCTCGACACCTTGACAAAGTCAGTTTCAGAGTTGAAGTTTTGTATTACGAGCTGTCGGCGCTGTTGCAGCGTGTAAGTGGCCAGCGATGCCGATGAGGGAAGTTGGCTAATTTGTGTTTAAGTTAAGACAGCCAGCTGGGCACGTTTGGCATTTTCAATTGCTATTTTGTATACAAATCTACTATAATTGAGCGGGGCAAGCGTCAGGCGTCAGGCGTCGACAGCAGCTGGTAACGTTAAGCAGCCGCATATTTATGGCTTTTGGCATCTGTGTGTGTGTGTGTGTGTGTCCATCCGCACACAGACCGACTGAGGCTGGACTGAGGTCTCGACCTGAAGAAGACTGCAAACGGAACACCGCAACAAGCTTAAAAGACCGCAAAGACGGGGTGTGTGTGTGTGTGTGTCTGTGTCTGGCATCCATGAATGAAACTCTCTAAAGCAAAAGGCCAAATGGAGGTTTTTCGCTTTTTTTTTTGGTTTTTGTCGTCTTCTTTAAACCTGTTTACACTGCACAGCTGAAACTGAAACCCAGAAACCTAGAAAATACTAAAGAAAAGGCAAGAAAAGCTCTGCTGTAATCATTTTGATATTTTTTCTGCTTCTGAAATCGATAAGTGCGATGTCACAAGTCAGCAATTGTCGCTAACCGTTGAAACATGCTTTTTCAAGTGTATCAGCAACGAAGTTTGCTTTGCCTTTCTCGTTTGCTGATATTTTTGGTTTAGCCTTCGGTCATCCTGTTGCGAATAACTGTTTCTTGTGCTCTGGACATGTAAAGCACAATGTTTAAAAGTTATTTTATTAGAAATGGCGTACGATTTGATGTCACACACTTGAGTTTGAAGGAAGAATAATATAATTTAACAAGTTGTCAAGAGAGCGAGAGAGTGAGTAGGCCTACCTTGTTTAGTATACCTTGGTTGAAACCTCGATCAATGGGCTCAAGAGCAACGTGGTGCTTGGTGGTCGCCCACCACCCATTAGTGTTACGGAGAAACAGCTGCCCAGAACCACGCGCACGACCCTTGCCCAACTTAGGTCAGGATACTCATGCTTTCTCAACAGCTACCTCGCCAGAATCAACCCTGAGGTAGCAGATGAGTGCCCTGACTGCAAAGGAAACGCACATGATACTCAACATCTCTTCAACTGCCCGGACACTACCTCACGTCTCTCAGTGCGCACCCAGGGCTAACCCTCGATGATTCGACATCCACTCTATCTACTATATAATCCCACTCTCTATACTTCCCCACCTTTCAAGCTCACTATCCACCTCTAACATGCATTCTTTCTCTCTTATCCCTTTGTACAACCCGAAAAACAAAGCCGCTACAACAGCAACAATCATAATTATGTGGAATTTAGTCAAATTGACTTCAATATCCGTTATTTTTGCAAAAAGTTCAGCATTTTTAAAAAAATCGCCTTGCGGTATTTCCATCATTGGAGTTACCAAATCCGGGCTTAGGCTGATGCACAATTGAGCTAGATTTAATCTGTAATGCTTCTTGGATTTTTGTCTATAACAATTTGTTTTTTCTTTAGTCCATTTTGCTTTTTTGTTTGGAACTGCTGCCACGCAAAACCAAGTAAAAATTCTTTTATAGAATGTGATGCTTGCCGGCACAAGATCAAGAAGAAAACATCGGCATCTGTCTTTAGGGACACTACAAAGAACAATTCACCAATAATTACAATAAATTTAAACCAAAACCTTGCAAAAATTTTTAACATACAATATTTAACACGTCTGTACCGCCTGAAGTTCAATACTAAACTATTGTCGAGCATCGCTGAGGATAGATTTCAAGTGGCAGAAAGCTGTATGCGTTCTTTGTAAACTTCAGAGCTGCATTCGACTCCATAGACAGTAGATACAACACCTCGGTGTGTCTTCAAACATGATCAAACTCCTGAAGAGCCTCTATGAAAACCGCCAACATGCATTATGGATGGCACTATCATTGGTTCACCACCGAAACGGGGAGTAAAACAGGGTTGTAAACGATCTCACAGATTGTCCTCCAGAAGGAATTTCGTTAGACGGGTATGCTATGAAGTCCTTATTGTATGTTGACGATATAGTTTTGTTATCAGATTCACCCAGAAATATGCAAAATAACAATTGATGCGCTAATTACTGTATCCTCTGGAACCTCACAATAAATATGGAGGTCGCAGATTCTCGTGTTTAAAAAACACTGGAGAGGGCTTGCAAGAGATGAAAAGTGGCAATTAAAGCTAAAGAGCTACAAATATCTAGGAGTTTGTTTCAACTACAACGCGAGATTCAACCTGCATTCAACAAAAAAAACTAGCAGACTCCAAAGTAGGCATCAATTGTACCTTGAAAACGTTGCTTGGCAAGAAGGACGCCTTCTAGCACAAAATACAAACTCTTTACGGCAGCGGTGAGGTCTATTATGACCTATGGCGCTCATGTGTGGGGGTTGTACCACATCGACGAAGTAGAATGTCTTTTAAGGTATTTTATTAAAAGATTGTTCCGCCTGCCTCAGTGTACGCCAAACAGAATGATATATCTGGACACGGGACTTTCGCCTGTTCATGTATACACAACAGACATCCACTTTAAGTACATGCAAAAGGTAATGCGTATGCCCGATCACCGACTTCCAAAGATTGTATCTTCGTATTTACTGCGAGAACAATTACAACATTTTCAAGATTGGAAAAACCTGGCGGAAAAGCTATCTGTACCTTTACATTTGGACGACACTATGGAATGGGTACGGTTGTAAGATTTTTGATAAGTAGGGGGTGAAGGTACAGGATGTTTTAGGGAGGCGCAGTGCAGCTCCGTTCGCCGGCTAGAAAGGGAACTAAATTACGAGCTTGGAGCAATCAACTACTCCTCGGATGAACACACAATCGGTCAAATCAAAATAATTTTCCTGACATTAAATTTCATACCTCATATAAGGAATAAGAATTTTAATGAGGATGCGTGAGGATGTTATACACTGTCTTGTAGAATGTCCCATTTAGCAGAGACGAGGCAGGCGATACTTTGGGGGAACAGCTTTTAATGAGGTAAGAGGTCTTCCTAAATGAAGCAAATTGGACGTTGACTTTCCTCTTACGTTGCTGCAGCATTAAGGTACTGGCACAAAAATTGTAGCGGAGGATTTTTAAAATATTTCAAAATATAAAAATAAAAAAAATAGGTCTTAGTGTTGTGAACACTCACGATTCTTTGATGTGAAACATGATGCTATATTTAAGAGCTGTTTAAGGGCTGTTTAAGGATTGTTTAGTCACTGTTAAGAAATTGTCAAGTCATTTCTGTGTTTAGCCACTGTTGAGTCACTGTCAAGTCACTGTTAACTCACTGTCAAGTCACTGTTAAGTCATTGTTAAGTCACTGTCAAGTCACTGTTTAGTCCCTGTCAAGTCACTGTTTAATCACTGTTAAGTCACTGTCAAGTCACTGTTTTGTCACTGTTTAGTCGCTGTCAAGTCACTGTTTAGTTACTGTTAAGTCACTGTTCAGTCACTGTCAAGTCACTGTTAACTCACTGTCAAGTCACTACTTAGTCATTGTTTAGTCCCTGTCAAGACACTGTCAAGTCACTGTTAAGTCACAGTTAAGTCACTGTCAAGTCACAGTTAACTCGCTGTCAAGTCACTGTTTTGTCACTGTTTAGTCTCCGTTAAGTCACTGTTTAATCACTGTTAAGTCACTTTAAGACCTCTCCCCCCAGTATCCCCCTTTTTCTGCCCATTTTTACCCCTCTCCCCTGGGACACTCCGCTGAAACAACAACACAAAATATGCTGACATCAGCGTCGTCTCGTGACGCTGAAATCAAATTTAACTCCTACTAAAATCTTCCGTACCGAAATTAAAGATGTTTTAAAATATTAATAATAATTTATAATAAAATCTAATGCCTATGGCGTTAATAATGTATATTTATCTGAATATGTGTAGTACTCATAACTATAACTATAACTATAAACATGTCTTTTAAAGTCGGCACAAATTTATGTTACAATAAAAATCTATAAATTTCCTAATAATAAAGACTACTACTACTAAACAATTTTTTGTTCAGTAGGTGTCTGTATATGTGCGCAGTTTTCGGTGTCCGCTTTGTAGTTAAGTCTCTTGTCTGTTGTGGTGTCTATTATATGTGACATTTCGTGAGTAAAGCGTTTACTGTAGTTGTTCTCTTGTTGCAATATTCGGTGAGTGTCCGCTCTCCATACAGTGTGTTGCCAGTGCAGTTTAGGGGTCGAATACCCCACAGTGCGTCGCATAAAAGGTGTTGGATGCATTGATTATGACCCCTATCATAGTTCTAATCCAGTTATTGCTAAAGTTTAGGAGTTGGAAAGTTCTTTTAGGTTAGTGTCTGGGCCAGAGTGATCGGGTTATGTGACAGCCAGGGGAGAGGTCCCATTTCTGTTATACTTCTGTCATGATGGCCTGCAGGGTTCTTTGTATGTCCGTGGGCAGCGTTGAACCAGGCAATAGCCTGGTATGCCTGCGTGGCCAAGTACCCAGACGAGAGTGATGTATTGGTGTTGGACTTGGTTCCAGGCTGTCACCGCGCAACGGACCGACGCGTAGAATTGAAATGTTCCCTGGAGTTTTGTCCAAGGTGTATATTAATTTGGTTGCTTGCCAGACTGCTTAGATCTTAGATCGGTAGACGGAGTGAGAGCTGTGTAGCTAGTTCTTTGGAGAAGATGCCAGCATCTGTGTCCTCTTTCTACTTCGAACGTTCTCTCTGATGGTAGTTTCCAATCCATTTCTGAGTTGGTAAATAGTTGTCGCTTATTTCGCAGTTATTTCTACTTTAAGCAGAATACTGCTTTGGCCTAAAGTGGAGGGCTTAGAAAGTTTTTGTTGCCCGCAATCTTACTCTTCAGCAAAGTGTCTACAGGTTCCAGGTTCAGAATTACTTCGAGGGCCAAATGGGGGTAGATCGCAGGCATCCTGTTATACCCAGGCAAGTCACTCTTTGAACTTCCTCCAGACCAGCGCTTCATAAGTAAGAATAGATCTGACGACGGCTGATATACCGTTGCAGTCGCCAGTCTTTTGCAGTCGTAGGAGTATCTCTTCCAGAAGAGTTTCGTGATCAGAATGACAGCCAGATATTTGGCTTCCTGGACCCCTGCAATTAGTATAATTTATATAAATAAAGGTTTTAAATGGTTTTGCTTCCACAATTTCATGTTAACTCAGCAAACTCAGCAATAGATGGCGCCACTTCTTTGACCATTTGGCTGTCTAGTTTGTTATACGGCAGCTATGTTCGATAAGTAGCTATAAAAAATATGTTTGTTGGTTTATCAAAGCTCTTCCTCATGCTCCCCCCTCAATGTTTTCCCAACTAAATAAATACAACGCATCATAAAGTCAATTGGAAAGCAACGGCCTCTGTGTTTAACTTCCATTTCATATTGATATCACTCAAAGCCTTAAGAAAATTGTCAAATAGACGATGCCTATTATACATAACATACAGACATACATGCGTATTTACACAACAAACACAAGCATCTTGCGGTTCATTGTATTCCAAACCGAACACTGAACTCGTCTCAACTGTTTGTCGTAATCTTATCAATGTTTTCCTATGACATTTTGCATTGGATATGAATATGCTGTACCTACACAAAAAAAAAATGTCAACAATTTGACGCTCATTAAGCGCTTAAATTACCGCAGAGAAGAAAAGTAATAAAAAAAAAAACAGTATAAAAACCCAAATCCCACTTAATTGAGCAATTAAATGTTAAGCAATAAATGGTTTTATGACAAATATGTAAATATTTTAAAAGTTCGCAAAGGAAAGACAAAAGACGAACGGACGAACAAAGCTAAATCAAGAATATATATGGTTCTATTTATTGCACACTTTAAATATCCTTCAATTGGTCAATATGCCTCACCATTTGGCCTCAATCAATTGGACGCGTCGATTAATAGTTGCAACCAAACATCATAATAAAGGTCCAATCAGCAAACCTTTTTCCTGTTTTCTCTTTTTTTTTTTTTGCCCTTGCCTTTGTGGCTCACGTCTTTGATTTTAATTGCATTTTCATTTCCATTTCCATTTCGAGACTTTTAGCCCGACCCGACACTGACATTCGACTTCGATATTCTCGTAATTCAATTGTCGAGTTCCCGTGCTGTTTGCTGTCAGTCATCGGATCCGGTCCGAATTCGGAGAAGGTGGAGGAGATGGTGATGGACCCGCGCGCGCGTATTTTGCGATTGTTCCTGGTCCGAAATGCTGATTGAATTATGCAAGGTGCCCATCTCTGCGCTCTCCCCTAATTGAGTTTTTTTTTTTTTGTATCAGCAGTTAAGAGGCCTACTACTACCAGGGTGAAGCTTTGATTACATGATTTGATGCACGATATTCAAACATGCTGATTGACCAGCAACAAAATGTTGCATGCAAATTCAATTTCTGTTGTGGAATTTAGTGAAAATGACAGCATTTTCAAATTAAATGCATATTTAATGGAAATTTCTCTACACAGCACAGCGGGTGGGCGGGACGGCGGGATTGCCAGTTTATGACAGAAATTGTTTGTTCATTTTCATGGTGGACAAGTTATTTGTCGACTATTTGAAATCAGAATAACAATTACAATACAAATTTTCAATAAGAGTTTAGAGATGGCAGTGTGAAAAATGAAGCAAATTATACAAATAAATTAGCCGAAGGCAAACTTATTTGTCTGTCATGGGCCACTGGTTTATATACGGCTCGAAGGACCTTTCGCTTTGGGCTTTGGTTTTACAAGGAAAATACAATATTTTTGTTTCTTTTATAAATGCAAATACTTTTTATTAACTAATTCATTTTTTGACTAACTTTTTGTAAATAAATTCAAATACGAAAAGTTTTTTTTTTAATACAAAATAAATTTGTTCATTCAAATTTTATTTCTGCAAATAAATTTTTAGCTCAAAACATGTTTGACTAACTATTGGTCTCAAATATACAAACAAAATTTCATAAATTTGTAAACGCAAACTACAAAATGTTTTTTCGAACTAACTTCTTGAAATTATATTTCAGCAAATAAATTGGTTTTACATCCAATCATTTTTGACTAACAAATTGGGTTTACACACAAATAAATTGACATAAATTTTTTAAACTCACTTTACCAGCTATTGGCGCCAGCTGTGAAGTAATCTAGCCATGAAAAAGCAATTTTCACAACTTTGCCGTTCGGATTCGGCGTTAAACTGCGAAAAATGTAAAGCACACACGCCAAGAGATTGAGAGAAGCTTGGCTTGACCCCGTTGGAGGTGCTATATAGCCAATTTTTTACAATTGGTTTTACATCCAATCATTTTGGACTAAAAAATTGGGTTTACACACAAATAAATTGACAATTATGAAATAAATTGAAATAAATTTAAACTAAAATTATATTTGTGCAAATAAATTTGTTTCACCTCAATTCTTTTTGACTAACAAATTTGTCTTTTCAAACACAATTAAATATTTAAAACTTCGTTATCTCAATCTACAATAGGAATTGGAAAATTTATTTAAGTGCTATAACAGTGTTCACACTGTTGGGGGCAAATTTTATTTAAAATCAAGCTCGCTGCAGTGTGTGTGTGAGGGCATGGCTCTCACTCCGCGAAAACGAAGATTGCTCTATGAAACTCATAAATGAGATGCAATTGGAGGCCCCATAATCTTAAACAATTTTTTTCTAGGATTGAAACTAGCAGAGTTTGAACAGTTGGTTATACGTAACAATCATTCTTTTATGTCAAATTTGGTATGGGTATTGGGTATTTGTTGGTCGAAGTCCAATGATTCAGTTATCTCGGTGACATGTCGATTAATGGTCACACTGCGCTTTTTGTGAAGTGGAGATACCTCTTGGTCGTTAGCAAGATTGTAGAAAATAAACCCATGTTTTTCATGCTTTTTATCAATTTCCTTCAAATAAAAGCAGGGACCGTAACGGTTATAATAAAAAATTTACTCTGTACCGATTTACTCATTTTGACTATAATTTAAGTTTGTGGATGCAATTACTTTCGTTTAAAATCTTTTTTACTTTTTAAAATTATTAATTATTTTTCGCTTTGCAAAAATGACATAAATATGACGAGGGAGAAGGAATCACGTTCGACTTTTCTTTTTTTTAATCATTTTTCTTCTTCTAGTTTTTTCACCACTTCTTTTTCTTCTAGCTTCCATTTCGTTTTTTTGCTATTTCTTTGTATACACTACTTTGATAAACCCTATAAAGTATATATATTCTTGATCAGCATCAATAGCCGAGTCGATATAGCCATGTCCGTCTGTCCGTCCGTCTGTCCGTCCGTATGAACAAACAGATCTCAGAGATGGTAAGAGATAGAGGTTTGACATGTATGGGACAAATGTTTCTTATACTTGCAGGCAGATCAAGTTTATTTTCAATTTTTGCCACGCCCCCTCCCGCCCCGCAATTTTAAAAAAACGTCATATCTCCCACAGTTTTGTAGATAGATGATTTGTACCGTCTAGAGATAGTTAGTCATTAGCAGTATGTATCGATTTGCCGAAGAAACGATAAAGATCGGATGAGCGGTTCTCAAGTTATGAGCAAATAAGTGAATCACCCCCCCCCACCCCCCTCCACCCCCTCCCACCCATGCACAACCAACGCACAATCTTAGATAGAGAGAGAGAGAGAGAGAAAGAAAGAGAGAGAGAGAGAGAGGGGAGAGAGAAAGAAACTCAGAGATGACCGCAGCAGCAGCTCTGCATTTATCTCTTACTCTAGGTACAGAGTATAAATATAGTCGGGCTTGACCGACTTTCTGCATCCTGAATGAGTATATCTAAAGTTTTCCCATTAATGTAGATAATTTTTTTCAGGTTCGATTTTTTCAAACTCATAACTCTTATTTACGATGAATAAAAGAGAATGGCAAAAAATTAAAATTGATATTCCAAACTTTTGTATGATGAAGGAATTTTCCGTCAAACCTGGTCTTTAAATGCTTCAACATTCCTGAAAACTCATCTTTGCCAAAGCGTGAGATACAAATTGAGATTACAATTTGGTTGGTAGAGCAAACTCGCAAACCGGCAAACAAAATTGACCGAGGGTGTTACCACGTGTTTCCACTAGGCAAACGTAGGCAAAGGCTACTTGGCAAATGTTTGAGCGCAAACTATTTGGTGTTCCCACTTAAGGCAAATATTTTGAAAAATTTGAGCAAATTATTTGCCTGTGGGACCTTAGCTTAAGTTAGCTCTCATTGTTTAATTGCAGAGATTAAAACCGTAACCGAAACCGTAACCCGTAACCGCTAAAAACACTTTAAAAATTGAAACCGAAACCGTAACCATAACCGAAAAAATTTTTTTATAACCGTAACCGTATAACCTTTATTTACATAACCGGTTATCAGTACCGTAACCGAATCAAATATATGGGTTAATTTCGGTTTTTCCTCTACTAGTAGAAATTTCGATTTTCGTACAATGAACATTTTACATACATATGAATTTATTTACTAAATTTTTCTGCTTATTTATACATATATGAACAATGCCAAGGGCACTTTCATGGATGCATTTATGTAGGGTTGGAGGTATAAGCAGTGTCCTTTTTTTTGGCCTGCGGGAGCAGAACTTGACCACTAAGACATACTGCTATAGCGACAACCAAACGCGCATCGGAAGATTAGAATTAGCACATGAAACCAGAGGCAATATTCATAGCCACAGCCAGCTCCATTGACTGGAGGCGGCTCCTACTCGCCGGGCGTATTAGTTTAATACGAATTTAAAAGTAGCTGGTAGGTGACGAAACAGCAGCGATGTGAGCAACGGAAGCTACCTCAGTAAACCGGAGGAGACACTACCATAATAGTCTGTGGAGACTGCAAAGGCTTAGTGCTGTTTGTCAGTAGGCTATGGCGGCTACGGAGGTTTGGACTCAAATGGAATGTATGCATTGGGTAAATGACATACCAGCCATTACAACTTTAAAAGCATACCGAAAAAAGATCCTGAGCTATGTATGTAATTAAATGGGCTCCGACAAATTTGTCAGCATCTGAGAAACTAGCCTTAATAATAAGAAAAACTATGCTAGCTATTTATATACATAGCTACTTTGACAGCTACAACCACTTCTAGCTATTTTTTAATGCTGATCTAGCTTGCTAAACCCGCAAAAAGTTGGCAAACACTGTAAATAGACAGAACAGATCAGTTTGCTTGTAAATATTATTAACATTGTGCGCGATGACAAGGGCTAAATCCATCACTTTACTGGGAACTGTTTTTTTTAATATATAGCTAACTTAGCACGATACTTCTGTGAATGCAGTAGTTTATTATCTTTTAGTTAAAACTTATAATATTAAACTTTAAAATAGGCGGAAATAAAGGTGCAAATTCTGTATATAAAATTGGAGATAAGTAGATTTACTCAATAAATGAGATTTAAATTGGGGCCCCTTTCAAATGGGGCCGCTTTTTTAAATTGGCTACAAAAGTGATATTTCATACTAATGAGCATAACCGTAACCGTAACCGAAACCCGAAACAGAATTAGCTAAATAACCGTAACCTGTACCGAAACCGATATCCCACAACCGTAATATAACCGTAACCGGAAAAAAGATGCAAAAAAAAAAATTAAAAAAAAAAAAACAAATTTGTGCGAAATAAATTTGCACAACTTTATTAGTTGAAAAATTACATTTCTTTTATTAAAATTATGTTTTTGCAATTAATTTGGCTGTCTTGGTTTAACTTTTGACTAACAAATTTGTCTTGAAAGCACAAATAAATTTGCAGAGCTTTTGTTAGCACAACTTACAATAAAAAAGTTTGCTTTCATTGTTTAATTTTTGACTTACTTATTTACTTACTTTACTAATTACAATAGTAATTCGTACAATTATTTTTATTGAATTTGACCAAGTTTTGACAAATAAATTTGTCTCAAATAAATTTGCACAACTTTGTTTGCACGGCAAACAATAGTTAAAAGATAATATTTCTTCATTCGAAAGATAATTCCTCAATTAGTTTCGGACAAACAAATTTGGCTTCCAAACACAAATAAATTTGCAACAAATAAAATTGTTCGGACAAATTAATTTGCACAAAAAAAAAATATAATTTGACCCATCTCTAGTTTGTCTCTTTCTCTCTTTCCGTCTATCTATCTCGTTTAGTACTCCCTTTTGCAGTAGTTAAGTGTAGCAATTTGTGAATTAATAAACTTTGATTAGAATGTTTGTGTGCAAATAGACACACACACACAAACACAACCAGAACACAGACCAAGCAGACAATAGAGAAAAAAAACATTTGGCCCATAAATAGAGCAAACCAACAACAACAACAACAACAACAACATGAACAACGACAACAAGCAGAACTGTAACAACGATAATGTCAATTATTATTAACACGAAAAGCGCACGCACACAACCTCAACCTCGCCCCGTCTGCACCTCCTTTCCTTCCCCAGGGTCATGCATGGGCAATTTTCGTGGTCAATGGCGTTGAACAAGCCCCAAAAACGCGCTTGACCACAGGCAACAACTTTTTGGGAAGGAGAGGAAGTGGAGGAAGGGGACACTCGGTGACCGGCACCACAAATCAAAAATTTGTAAAATTTTTCATCCTCTCTCCCTCTCTCACTCGCCCGTTCCATTTGGGTTGACATTTAAATGCAGCAGCCTGAGCCCCAGCCACGCCCATAATTAGGCAGCTTATATAATTTTGAGGGCAGTTTGGCTTTTGCCTAATTAATAGGCGTGCCTCTACCCCAGCTCCCGTTTACGAGAATTGGAGCACAATATGCGAAAAACGTGAACAATTACAAATTGGATTTGATTTTGTTTCGGTTGCAGAATTTGTGTTTTAATTAAAAGAGGGAGGACCACACACAGACAATCACAAGTGGGCATGGCCCAGTTAGTTAGTCAATCAGACACTAAATTTCAAAATATTTAAGAATTTTTCGAAAAGTTTTTAAAAAAAATTCAAAAGAAAAATAAAGAAAAGAATGATAAAAGCTGGATCTGTAGATTTCATTGAACTTTTCATAGAAACATATTTTTCTATCTGTGGTGTGACCATTTCTCGATGTCTTAAAAATACCTTAACACTAAAATATCAATAAATTCACATCTTGGCGGTTCCAAAGACTACAAATCTACTTAATCTATTTAGTCATAGGTAAATTAATATAGATTTTTCCGAATTGCAAAACTTTATTAAAAAAATGAAACACTCCACTGACCTACGATGATGGCGCCAAAAACTGGCTGCACTTGAAGTGCATTTCAAGTGCAATAAATTGTTGGACTCCAACTTGAAGTCGGATGTGGGCAGACAGAGAGAGGGGGGAGAGAGAGAGAGCGAGAACAGCAGCAGCAGCTGAAACGGAGGCGGACGGCTGGCCAAATGCGGTTGCGAGGCATTGAAACCAATTAACGAACAATCAACTCGGGCAACCGCAAAATCCAAAATGTGCGAGTTCGAGTCCCTCTTTGTCTGTGTGTGTGTGTGTATTATTAACTGCACTTACTGACACACACACACACACATGAAATATGCATGCCAATCGAAATGAGAAAGTTTCCATTTATATATACAATATTTGTTATTTAAATCTCAGTATTAAGTTTTATTTCACTGGAAAACAATCATAAACATTTTAATTAAACCATAAAAGAAAGTAGAAAAAAAAAACGATGCCAAATACAAAACGATTCCATTCACGAGCGAAATTAATAAATCATTTTCATTTAAATGGCAAATCAAATTAAATTTAAATATGTTTAAATTGTGCAAACAATTTGCCATACAGAAAGAAAGAAGAAAAACAAACAAATACATAAATCAAATGCACAAACGGAGATGGATTAAGTGAGGGTTTTAACACTGAACTGAACTGAACATCCCGAGATTATAAAGCTTTATGATAATCAAACTAGCAAGTTTTAGCTGGCTCGAGGTCATGTTTTGTGTGCACCTAACTTTAAAAACAGGCTAATCGACTGTACAGCTGTTTCAGAAACCTCCCGGAAACTATCATCAGCAATCTTTGCCTGTCTACTGCAAGTCAGCAGCGCCTCCCTTGTAAAAGCCTGTTTTTAAAGTTATGTGCAAAAACATGACCTTGAGCCAGCTAAACAATTTTACACAAAATATTAGGTAGATCCCTGTCGAAAAGATATTACGAAATATCCACTTAATAGAGCCATTTTTTTAAATATCCTTTTCTCATACTTTTCAGCCTTTTTTGGATGAAGAATAAAAATCAAAAACTATTCTTTTTTCTCATATATCTTTTTTAAACGCAAATAAATTGACTTCGAAAACATTCAAATGGATCCCAAAATAGGATAGTTAATTATCCAGTCTAAATGGATACAGAAAATATCCCAAAGGATCATCAAAATCTATCCTTTTTATACTCTGTACCGAAGGTACATAGAGTATAATAAGTTTGTGCAAAAGTATGTAACAGGGAGAAGGAATCATTTCCGACCCTATAAAGTATATATATTCTTGATCAGCATCAACAGCCGAGTCGATATAGCCATGTCCGTCTGTCCGTCTGTCTGTCTGTCCGTCCGTCCGTCCGTATGAACAAACAGATCTCAGAGATGGTAAGAGATAGAGGTTTGGCATGTATGGGACAAATGCTTCTTATACTTGCAGGCAGATCAAGTTTATTTTCAATTTTTGCCACGCCCCCTCCCGCCCCCATAAACTTGAAAAAACGTAATATCTCCCACAGTTTTGAAGATAGATGATTCGTACCTTCTAGAGATAGTTAGTCATTAGCAATATGTATCAATTTGCCGAAAAAATGATAAAGATCGGATGAGCGGTTCTCAAGTTATGATCAAATAAGTGAATTACCCCCCGCCACCCCCTCCCACCCTCTCACAACCAACGCCGCGCAATCTTAGAGAGAGAGAGAGAGAGAAGAGGAGAGAGAGAGTGAGAGAGGGGAGAGAGAGAGAGAAACTTAGAGATGAGCGCAGCAGCAGCACTGCATACAGCTCCTACTCCAGGTACAGAGTATATTATAGTCGGGCTTGACCGACTTTCTCACTTGTTTTCTCAGTGTAGCTTTGTGTTTACAAAGCCCGACTTAAAGAAAGTTCAAAGCCAGTTTGAAACTGGTTCCAAACCGGGTCGTAACTGCCTCCAAAACAGTTTGATTTCAGTTCTAAATTAACGCTAAGCTGGTTCAAAACTGAATCCAAGCAGGCTGGAAACTAGTAGCCGGTTCGAAATTTATGAAACTGTTTTAAAACCACTTCTAAACCGACTTTAAAATAGTTCTAAGGGGCTTTGTAACTGGTTCCTCAGCGGTTAAAAACTACCACCAAAATGGCTCGTAATTTCCAACCAAAACCGCAAACAAATTCTTAACTGGTTCCAAACTGGTTTGAACCGCAACTAGTGTGAAACCAGTTACATAGCCAGTTGTTAACCAATTCCTCAACGGTTCGAATTAGACAGTTCTTTGCCGCTTGGAAACTGGTTTGAACCAGTTACGTAAGCAGTTAGTAAACGATTCCTCAACGGTTCGAGAAAAAATATATAAAATATATAAAATCTATAGGTTGGAAACTGAATCCAAACTGATTTTAAATAACCCTGCAGGAAAGTGTCCAGTTTACAACCAGAAATGTATCGGTTGCTAAAAACTTGCAACTGGTTGCACTTTCTATCTAAATTCATGTAATAGTGGTCGTTCTTTTACACAGTCATGTCATAGGAATGTGACAATATCCCCGACAGCAGCCATTTGCCCAGTTTAATGCCAAATGGCATTGGCGGGAAGATAATTTTCTTTCAACCAGATAAATACCAGTTGACCCTTGTGTAAAAAAGAGATGGAGAGAAGCTCGCCTTGGCCCACCCGTTGAGGGAGCTGTAGAGCCAATTTTACCTTTACCAATATTAGGTTTTTCTGGCGGTCAACTCACTCATTACCGATTCCTTTGCAACCATTTCAATTACAATTTGATTTCAAATTAGTATTTTAAACAAGACTTCCTTCGAAAGATCATGTTTGTTGACGCCCAACTCACCCCAAATTTGGACAATTTTGCTACCAGTTTAATTCTACATGTATTCCAATTAGGTGTATGACAGTATTTTTTTGTTACTAGTTGACAATTTCACTGCAGGGAAGTTTCCAACTCGTTCAAACTGCCGCGAACCGCAACTTGTTTGAAACTAGTTACACAATCAGTTCCTAATTGATTCCACAATGGTTTGAATCTAGTTTTACCCCTTCTCAAAGATAGTTCTCTGCCTTTTGAAAACTGGTTTTAAACTGAATCCAAACTGGTTTGAATTTAGTTTCAAACTGGTTCCAAACGGGTTCGAACCGCAACTAGTTTGAAACCAGTTATACAACTAGTTCTTAACCGATTCCTCAACGGTTCGAGGTAGACAGTTGTCTGCCGGTGGGAAACTGGTTTGAATCTAGTTTCAAACTCGTTCCAAACGGGCTCGAACCGCAACTAGTTTGAAACCAGTTACACATTCAGTTCTTAGCCGATTCTTCAACGGTTCGAAACTAGTTTTACCCCTTCTCAAAGATCTCTGCCGTTTGGAAACTGGTTTGAAGCTACATTCAAAACAGTAAAAACAAGTTGGAAACCTATTCTAAACTGGCTTCTTAGACCGTTCGAAACTGAATCCAAACTGTTTTGAAAATAGTTTAAACTGGTTTGAAACCAATTCCATAATGGAATGAAACTGATTTACTTCAAGGGCTTGAAGTTATTTTCAAACCTGTTTGGAGCTCGTTTAAAGCTAATTCCTAACCGTTTCAAACTGGCTTTAAAATGACTCAAACATGATCCTAAAGCTGGTGTTTAACTGGTTTGAGTTCTCTAATGAGTTGGCTCTAAATAATCTCAGAAATTGTGTGAGTTAGATGTCAAAAAACTCCTATAACAATGACCGTGTTCACCAGCACAAATTGATGCATCTAGTTCAATTGTTGCGGTGAACGAATGTGATGTGCAATCATGATTGCTAATTTTTGTAATTTTTATGGATGAAAAAAAGATAAAATTTAAGCTGTCATTTAAAATCAAAACGATAGCTTTCACGCATAACAATTTTACCCTAAAAATTCCATCAAAGCGTTCAGCATAAGCCAATCAACCTTTGTTTGATGGATGATGTTTGATGTATGGATGTATGATTTTTGAAGCTATTCAAATTGACTATTTTACCATCTGAGAGACTCATACGAAAACTCAGAGCTAGCTCAAAATATGACCTATTAGTTCAACTCCTCTATCACATAAACTTGTAGTCAGTGGAATTGGTTGCCTTTTTGTCGCCACCCCAAAACGTCCTAGTTTGTCGGCTTAAAAGTTTTAACTTGAAATTCTTCTTTACTTGATTTGAATAGAATTTCTAAGCAAGTTAAACTAATTCTTAATTTGGGATTTTTTTTAGCTGGCTCGAGGTCAGCTAAAAATCCCAAAAAAAAAACATAGGTCGCTATCCATAACAACACTAATTCTTAATTTCAAATTTATACTAACTTTCATCTCTAGCCTGATGATCATTTCGAAGAATTTCTTCACTTTACAGAAGAGAGGAAAATCATTTTCTTAAATTAGTCTCGATTATTGTTATTACTATTATTATCATTATTATTATTTTGTTGTTGTTGTTGTTGTTGTTGTCGTGCTTGTGTATTGCCATCAGTTGACTTTATCTAATTGACCACAAATGATTTTGTTAATTGAATTGATGCTTAAGCACAATTTATTTTGTTTGTTTGTTGGATAATTATGTTTATTATGGTCATTTAATATTAATAATTGTTGCATTTTCATTTTAATATTATTATTATTATTATTACTGTTGTTGTTGTTGTTGTTGTTATGACAAAGTGTTCAGTGCCTTTGAGTATGGCAAATATTTGTGTAACAACAACATGAAATTGCAATTAAAAGTCAAGCCTCAAAGGCATTTCAACGTACAATGGGATTTTCTGCTCAACGATTGAAACTAAATTACAATTATTCTCTTATTTTACAGGTAAATATTAAATGACACTTTTATGGTTCTGGATCCACTGTGCCATCGGCTTGCGTATAAGTATGTATGTATGAAAACTAACCAAAATATTTGCCACAACAAGCTTGTACATATTTAATTAATTTAAGCAGGAAATGCTGTCTCTGCTTAAAGGTAGACATTTGCTTGAATTCCAATCAAATAATTGACAATTTGCAAAAGGAAAAAAAAAACAGCTAATAAATTTCCAATGTATTCATTGAAATACATCAAGCAAAAACTTAATTGTGGACTTGCAGAAATTTGGTAATTTCTAAAAGCCTGATTCCCCCAGGCGTCATACTGTCTACACAAAGTAGGGAATTTTTTGGGAATTCTTAGCTTAACTTGAAACTTATTCTTAGGTATTTCTAAACGGAGGCAATATGGAAGGTGTATTACCAATATCATTGGAAATATTTCCAGTAAATATCGGCTTTAAAAACGTTGTGCAATTGGTTTAATGTTGAATCGCCACTTTTTGCTAAAAATTCATATCAAAGAAGAAAAGTTTGATTTGATTGATTCTTAAGAAGAAATCCATTTTAAAATGGATTCGAAAAATATTTTAGATATTTTAGTTGTTTCGAAATTCGTTCTTAATAGGTTCATAACTACTTTCAACTTGATTTGGAATTCATGCTTAAGTGATTCGATGTTAGTTTCAATGCGTTTCATTCTACCTCCTAGCTGGTTCCAAACTACACCCAAAATACCTTCAATAGAAAATTTTAGCTAGTGAGTCTATCAAAATCGATAACATCAAAAATCAGTAAATCAATATTCGATATATAGGTTCAAAAATAGCTCCCATCGAGATTGTTCCCCGTTTGGGTTATCGATATTCTTTGTTTAGTCGAAGTTGATAAAATCGAAATTTACAAAATCGATATATTGGTTCAAATATACCTCCAATTGAAACTGTTAACCAGTTGAGCTATCGATATTTTTCATGCCGTCAAAATCGATAATCATCAACATTCACAATATCGATATTCCATATATCGATAGCACAAAATATCGATATATTGGTACAAAAATTCGTCCAATCGAAAATGTTATAATGAAAATCAATATATGATGTATCGAGACCACAAAACATCGATATATTGGCTTAAAAATACCTACAGTTGAAACTGTGACCCAGTTGAGTTATCGATATTTTTCAAGCAGTCAAAATCTATTTTTTTAAAAACCAAAAAATATTGTTTTTTGGGTTAAAAAATATTTTAATTTAAAATTTTTCCCTTTGTTGTTATATTTTTTTTTTTTTGTCGAATTCGATAATCATCAACATTCACAATATCAATATTCCATATATCGAGACCACAAAATATCGATATATTGGTACAAAAGTTCCTCCGATTGAAACTATCACCCTGTTGGGTTAAGCGTTTCTCTAGTAGAATTATCAGTAGAATTATCATTTATTTTTTAAATTGTTGCGTAATATTAACATGATCTGTATAAGAAGTAAGCTACTATAATTATTTAAGAGTACTGTCGTTGGTAACAAAAAAGCAAAACTAAAAAAAAAATCAAAAATGATAATTGGTGGTAACACCGGCTTGGCCTACTGCCGTCAGCCGAAAACTTAACTACTACACCTGGCTTCCCGGGTCTTCCCCAGATACCAGATCGTTCGTCAAAAGAAGCTTCAATATGCGCAAGTTTCTGTATCCTCTAAATAAATTCCTCCTTTACCAATTGCCTATAACGTTGTGCTTCGAAGATGTAGCTAATGAGCTTTGGCCAGCATTCTCCATTTAAAACTTGCAGGCATTCCTCTCTGTTAAGACTGTCCCTTTTCCAATAATTTCGACGTATCTCCCTTAAGATTGGGCATCTTGCTATAAAGTGCAGCGTATCTTCTCTTTCTCTCATATTGCATAATGAGCACTCTTCCGAGCGATCGATTCTGTGGGGGGAGTATTCCAAACTCAAGAGCTCTACTCTTGCCTCAATTCCATTTATGCCGATATCATCGTTGAAGTAGTTTTTGTCTCGCTTTGCCTCGCCCTGCGCTCCGCATTGTCTCGAGAAGATCGTTTCACACCCTCGATCAATAGTCTATGATTCATTTTCCAGGTGGATAGATTCGCAAAAGAGCAATTTATGTTCAGTGATGTTGCAAGAGATTCCCACTTTTGAAAGAACTGCTTCTTCGTTTGCATCAAGTGCGTAGCTATAATTTTTGGCAGTCTGTGCGCTTCCATGTTCATGGTCTTCCTCATATAGCTTAAATGTAAGTGTAGCGTGTCGGCATAAACAGGAGATAGTCCTGTTTCGAGAATGATGGCATGGTTTGTCGTGTTCATTGGGAGTCTAAACAATCGCATTATAAATCCCATCAACAATTTTTCCACATCTTCATATTGACTGTGTCCCCATACTTGGGCGGCGTAGCACATTATGGATCGCGATGTTGCTTCAAAGACTTTGAACTTTTCGCTGCTTTTTACATTCTTTTTTGCTATGAAGGAACTCCATGTGCTGTTGATAGCAAGTCTGGCATCTTTGAGTTTTTGTCGCACATGTTTGGTGAAACTCATTGATGGAGTCAATAGCACGCCCAGATATCTGTACTCCTTGACCACTTCAATTTCTGCGCCGTTTAGAGTCCACTTTTCATTTCGTGACAGACGTCCTCTTGGATCTTTCACGCACATTATTTTTGATTTGTCGAGATTTATTTCCAAATTCCATGTGACACAGTATTCATGAGTGCGGTTGATCATCTCTTGCAGCTTCTGTGGGCTGTCCGCCAGAAGCACCATGTCAATGTGTGCTCCGATTTTCACACCTCCAGGCAGAATTTTCGTGATACCATCCACAAACAGCGAAAAAAGCAATGGACTGAGGAGGCAGCCTTGTTTCAGACCTGTATTGGTCTCAAACCACTCTGACACTGATTTTCCGTCCCACACGGCAGTGCGATTCTCGCTGTATAGGTTGCGAATAATTTCCAGTATTTTCGTCGAAATTCCGCAATTACTTAACTTCGCATATTCCATATATCGCAAGCACAAAATATCGATATATCGGTTCAAAAATATCTCCAATTGGAACTGCTACCCAGTTGAGTTATCGATATTTTTCATGCAGTCAAAATCGATAACCATCGACATTCACAATATCGATATTCCATATATCGCAAGCACAAAATATTGATATATCGGTTCAAAATTATCTCAAATTGGAACTGGGTAACAGAGTTATCTTATCGATATTCTTGAGGTAGTCGACAGCAATAATATAAAAATTTGCAAAATCGGTATGTGATATATCGCGGCCCCAAAATATACCGATATAGGCTTAAAATCGAAAATACTAACTATATAAATGCACAAAATCGATATTTGATACATCTTGTCCACTAAATATCAATATATCTATGTAAGGTGTGCGAAATAAGTCACCTTACAATCATATATTCCTTGATATAAACTAAAGCAGAAAATATTTTCCAATTTTTTTTTTTTTCTTTTAACTTAATGAAATAACAATTCAAATCCAGTCTTTGAAAAATTTATGTGATCATAATACAACTTCTAAAAATTATATTGATAATTTTCAGAACGAAATAAGTGAACTTATAATTCCAGAATATAGAGATTTTTATAGGGTTAAGTCTCCGGTTTTTTTGTTAGTACCTAAATATGTTCTCCATTACTGTTAATAACCTTCAATATACGTCCTGGCATTGAATTACTTAAATTTTGAAGCATTGATGTATCCAAATTGGCCCATTCTGCGATAATTGATTCTTTAAGTGTTAAATTGTCTTTCATGCATATAGACTTTGTTGGAAATGATGCCCCAAAGGTTTTCAATTGGATTGAGATCGGGACTTTTTGCAGGCCACATCAAAACCGGTATTTGCTTTTCTTCAAAAAATTGTTTTGTGCGTCCAAGTCCAAGAGTCTCCGAAATATTCACCCCCAAAATTAACAAGAACTTCGTCTAATAGCTCGACATATTTTTCCGAGTTCATTTTATGTGTCACAAAGCATATTGGACTCTTTCCAGCAAAGCCAAATGAAGCCCACACCATGAGTGAACCTCCTTGAAAATTGCGTGACACTCTTACTTGCTTTGGGGTCCTTATATCCCGATAATAATACTGATAGCCATCTGGGCCATCCAAATTAAATTTTTTTTTCATCACTAAAGATGATGTTTTGCCACTCTAAGTCCCAAAACTTATGCATCTCAGCAAAGTGCATACGGGCAACTTTGTGTCGAGGAAGTAGTTGACATTTGACAGACCTTTTTTCATATGAAACGAATTGATCGGCACGTAAAATTTGTTGCACACGTCGCTTGGATACTGGGAGAGCCAGTTCGTGGCAAATTTGAGCTGCACTTTGGTTTTCTTTAATTGCCAAACTCTTAATTCTTCTCTTATCACGTTCTTGCAGCAATGGCGGGCGACCAGAACGAGGTCTTGTTCCGTGATTTTCAGGATCTTTTAAATACTTTTGAATTGTAAAATAGCTTCTTTCCATTTTAGAAGCAATTTCCTGTAGAGTCATTCCCATTTCGCGATATGCTGATATTTTAGCTCGCTTTTCATTAAATTTGCTGATTATGAGACAAAACTTACTTTATTTGTTGTCTTCAACTTAATTCGAAAAATCTTCATTTATTTTAATCCTCAATGCACGAGTGCGAAGTCAGAAACAGATAATGTAAGCTCAATTATTTCGTTCTGTTTTGCGAGGCGCATGAGCTTTTTAGTAAAAATAACGGCACCATATTGAGTCTTGTGCTTAACATTGTTATTGAAAGCATGGGAATTGTCTCAGACGAAACTAAGCAAAACAAAAAGGGCAAAGCTAACTTCGTCTGTACCGAAGTGTCTCACCGTAGTTATGCGACTTAACACCAAACTTCGCAAATGAAAAACATTATATTACCCATCCGTTGAAGTTGAACCGGCCTTTTTCTTACTAAGACCCATTTTCCGCCGACTTGATAGCTAAAGGTCATCCGTCCGGCGGTTCCGACATATTCACGTGCAGTAAAAAAAGACTTGTGCAAAGTTTCAGCTCGATAGCTCCAAAACTAGGGCAGTTCGCGTAGAAACAGACAGACGGACAGACGGACGGACGGACGGACACAAAGCTAATCGACTCAGCTCGTCAGCTGATCAAGTATTCTTTTGTGTCATTTGGCAATTAAATCTTTATAAGGTGATTTATTTCGCATACCTTATAAATATATACGATCGAATGCATTATAAAACAACTGAAAGTCCTTTAGGAAACAGAAAAACAATAAGACCTGAAATAACCCTTGACGGTGACCGTTTTAATCTATCATTCCGATCTAGGCCTGAATTTTTCGAAATAAACTTGATTCGTCTTAAGTCTGAAACACAAAATCTGCTTTTATAGCATCAAGCTGACAAGTTCAAGAACAAAAACCAATAAAACCTGCCCAGACCATCTATCCCAACGATAAGAAGAAACCAAAAGTCATTTGATTTTACTTAAGTAAACACCTTTACAAGAATTTAACATAGCATGAAATGTATTATTAAGAAGTAGATCTTCCTTAAAGAAGTAAACGAATTCAGACTTAGGTCCTATGAGATTTATCAAGACATCGAGACAACTTTTCTGCTTAGTCGATTATCTAACTGCATATATCGACTGACATAAACAACGATTGCTTCATCGATACTCCAGTATAGCTATAAAGTATTAAACACTCTGAAATAACTAGAACGCGTAATTTAAATACGAACTCTTTTGAAAAAAATTTGTTCGTTCTGGAATTTTCAAGAATTTTGCTCTTGAAATCGAGTTAAATTCGTTCTCAATTTGTTTGTTATAGGCAAGGGGAGTGAGGGGAAGCAAACTTTGAGGAAATAGCACATGTGCAGTTTTGTATTTACATTCTTGATTAGACATTCAGACGATGACGAAAGCTACCTTTACGATTTTGTTAATTAATGACATCGTTAGAGTCTTCGATGTTTGAAATCTGGGTACCATCGATTGAAGTCCCAGTAGTTAGGGCCTTAGAACTAGTGTGCCTGAGTAACAGAAGTACAGAAATTCTGAATTTTGAAATTTCTTTTAAATTTAAAGAAAACTCGGAACGAACCAACCCAAAAACAGTAACCATTGGCAAATTTGGGTTTGGACCTACGAATCAGAGCTTTTATTTGTTATGCATTAAATAGCTTCCCATCCAGGTTCTAGATCGCTGAAGCTTGATTTAAATTTGATTTAAAAATAAATTCAAATTCCCTAAATTTGCCCCCAAAATCGTTGACCACATAAATTGAGCATTTTGTAACTTCTAGTTTGCCTACAAAATATTGTAAACGAAAAGATAAAAGTAATCACAGCCGTGAAATTCAGGCACTAAATTTCCATCAAAAAAAAGAAAAAAAAAACACTCACACACACACAACACCAAAATGGAGTGAAAAATCTAACTATGAAAAAATTACAAAAATGTGTGAATGAACCGCGACGCGAGGCTTTGGCAATACACAGAGACTCAACTTTGGCAGCACTTGGCGGTCATTGTTCCAATTTTTAACCATTTTTCCTTCACCTCTTTCTCCCTCTCTCTCTCTCTCTCTCTCTCGGTTGCGCTTTACACGTATGTTTAGGTGGAGGAGATTTTTGTTGTAGTGTTTTGTATTTTTTTCTAGTGTTGTTAATTTGTTTGGCTGTGGCGCGCTTTTTTTTCACACACTACTAAACAAAACCGGCTCCCGCTTCGGCTACTCTTTCAGAATCGATTCCCATCTCCTGGTGCTGCTGCTGCTGCTGTTGCCCGCCAAATGTCTCTCTAACCAGTTCGTTGTCTATGTTGTTGTTGTTTTATGACTTTGGTTTTGGTTTTGTGCATTGAAGCCTGAAGCACATCCAGCTACAGCAACAACAACAACAACAAGAACGAGAACAATCACTGCCACAAAAGTACAACCGCTTAAACATTTGAATTCGTGCCTGTGGCTCACATGTCAGGTTGACCAGGGTCCACCAACAACAACAACAACAACAGCAACTGCAGCAGCAACATTTACAAAAAGAAATAAAAATAGCTAAAAACATGTTGAAGAAATGCGAGACTACAAAGATAAATAAATAAAACAGCGAAAGAGAGGGAGAGGAGATAAATTGGGCTTTTTAGCTGAGGAGTATCGACTGAACGATACCCTTTTCAATTCTCCAAATTAAAACAGACATCAGTATCAGAGATTAAAACCGTAACCGAAACCGTAACCCGTAACCGCTAAAAACACTTTAAAATTTGAAACCGAAACCGTAACCGTAACCTGAAAAAAATTGTTTCTTATAACCGTAACCGTATAACCGTTATTTAAAAAACCGGTTATCAGTACCGTACCCGAAACAAATATATGGGTTAATTTCGGTTTTTCCTCTACTACTCGGAGCGGAAATTTTTTGATAATTTCCAGAGCCGCTCCGACAATTTAGTGCAACAACGTTCGGATGCATTTTGGGTATGGCTGGAGGTATTTATACCACTGAAACATACTGCTATAACGACAACCCAAAACGCATCGGAAGATTAGAATTAGCACATTAAACTAGAGGTATTATACATATCCACAGCCAGCTCCTTGGACCGGAGGCGGAAATGTTTGTAAAATAAAATGTTTTTGTGTTATGGAAGTGTGTTGCAGGTTTTTTTTTTTTGGCAAAGTAACATTAAATTTGTGTTTAATTTCAAGACGGGCGTTTTTCAATTCCCTATCACAAGTGCGAAGGCCATCGCCAGTTTTGGCTTTTGCGTAGCACTCTGTCTAACTCTGTCTCACTTTGTCGTATTCTTGCTCATGGTGGAATTAAAAAGGAGAACCTACACATACATATATTGGACCTCAGCAGAGGCTGACGGCTAATTGCACATGGTGCGTGCTTAGTTAAACGAAATGGAACATGTTTGATTGTTAGAAAGATTACACACTCGCACTTGCACACTCGAATAATGGACACCATTAATTGGATTGAATCACTGGGAAATAAGCCCTAACTCAAGTTTGACGGAAATTTGCACGCCTCGCAGGACTCGCTTGGACAGTCAAACTCTAAATGCTCGTATGATATTTAGATGTAATTTTACAATATCGATTATGATGCATTTCTGAGAATAAATCTTTTTTTCATGAAGGTACATAGCGAAAAATTGTATATTCGTTGCCCAATGTATATTTATGTAATTAGTTAAACTTACCTCGATACTTTTTGCGAATGAAGTGGTTATATATATTTTAGTTAAAACTGATAATGTTAAACTTTAAAACAGGCGAAAATAATGGGGAAAATTCTGTATAAGAAATTTGAACTAAGTCCATTTACTGAATAAATGAGATTCCAAATGGGGCAAGATTTGTCAAAGTAATATTTTATACTTATAACCGTAACCGTAACCGAAACCCGAAACAGAATATGGCTTATAACCGTAACCCTAACCGTAACCCATATCTCACAACCGTAATATAACCGTAACCGGAAAAAAGCGATCGGCCAAAACAGTAACCGTAACCCAAACCGTTATTCGTTTCGGTTTTAATCTCTGATCAGTATTATATGCAAACCGTTCGCAAATTAAGACTGGTTCGGTTAAGCGTTTCCTGGAGACCTCCTATTGCGAGGTCTGCGTGTGCGTCCTACTAACGCCGTAGGCTTGGTCTTTGTTCTCGTAAAACACTTTGAAGCGAGGCAATCGCGACGCAGTTTCTTATGCGTCTAAGTGACGCCAGTTGACGATATATTAGTCTCGTAGCAATGGGAGCAAGGGCGTACCCACCGCTGTTTTAGCGGTGGTTTTTTTGTAGTCCGAAAATGTATCGACTCTTATCAAGAAATTTATATTATTGATGTGAAACATCTTTAATTTCAGTACAGATAATTTTAGAATGAGTAAAATTTGATTTTAGCGTCACGTGACGCTGTGGAAGAGGAGTAAAAGAAGGGGGGAAAGAGGTGGAAAGAGGGGTTTAGACCTAACAGTGATAAAACAGTGTCTGAAAAGGACTAAAGAGTGACTAAACAGTGACTGAACAGTGACTAAACAGTGACAATCAGTGACTTAACAGTGACTGAACGGTGACTTAACAGAGATAAAACAGTGACTTAACCGTGACTGAATAGTGACTAAACTGTGACTGAACAGTGGCTAAACAGTGACTAAACAGTGACTTAAGAGCGAGTAAACAGTGACTAATTAATGACTTCACAGTGACTAATCAGTGAATAAACAGTGACTTAACAGTGACTGAACAGTGACTAAACAGTGACTAAACAGTGACTTAACAGTGACTGAACAGTGAAACAGTGACTAATCAGTGACTTAACAGTGACTGAACAGTGACTAATTAGTGACTGAACAGTGGCTAAACAGTGACTTAAGAGTGAGTAAACAGTGACTAATTAATGACTTCACAGTGACTGAACAGTGACTTAACAGTGATACTACAGTGACTAAATCGTGACTGAGTAGTGACTGAACAGTGACTGATCAGTTACTTAACAGTGACTTAACAGTGTTTGAACATTGCATAAACGGTGCTTATTAGGAAGTTATTTGGTACTTGAACTCCCTTTTAGTTTTCTTCCTTTGAAACGTTGTCATTGCTGATTTATATCCAATAGAAAGAGCTTGTGATTTTAAAATTATGCCCTTAAATTTAGCATCATGTTTCAAACCTGCGAGTGTGAACGACACTATACACTTTTTTTAGTTCTTTATGCAAGCACTATTCGTTCATAAATCAATAACTAAAAGTACTTAATTTAGTCCTAAAGACATGAAGCTAGTTGAGCTCTAAAACTTGGAGGTGTCACAGGTAGTACCCCAGAGGCAGATACCCCAGGTCCAGGTCGGTATGATTAAGTATTAATATCTTTGCGCGTAGTGAAAGCCCAGATCTCAGTCTAAGGAGCCAGTCCAATTTCGGAGCTTCTCGAAGAAGTACTCAGTTTTGATATCAAAAAGAAGCTTCCGAAGTTCGTCAGCGCATCTAAGTGACTTCGAGAGCCCATCCATCTCTCTTGCGCCACGCCATGGCTTAAAAACATCGCTGGGGACCTAGAAGGACAACAAGGTTGTTGTAGAATCATTGAGTGATCGGCTGCCTCATAAATGTTAAGCAAGAACAGAGCACCGCTGCATCATTGATGTCGGCTGAAGATCTCAGCTCCATGTTGAGGTTCACCAACTGATCCAATCTGCTCTGGAAGCGAGAGATATTAGCCTGTTGAGGAAGGAGTCGTGGCTTTGCCTTTAAGCAATGGCCCTTAGTGGCTTCCCCTGGGGCCGAGGAACTCTTGCTCATGTATATGACCCGAGCGTCTTGCCGAAGCTAAAAGAGCCACGAAAGGCGTCATTCGCTCGACAGTTCGAAGCGATTAGGTCGAAATACATCTCATGCGTTTCTACTCACTTTTTGGCCTCGCTCTCGCTGTCCATCACTGCTTTAAGGTATTATGGCCAGGCTACTCATCCGAAATCAAGAGTTAGATTGCCAAGTCCAGCGCGGATACGAGTGTGCGGGCGGAGGTAAGGAAAGAAGTATGTGGGTCCTCCGATAACCAGGACTTCAAGGTTAGGCTGGAGACCGGTGGCTCTTCTACCTCCCCAGAGACCAGCGACCAGGAACTTAAACCCAAGTCAGTCAAAAAGATTACAAAAATCTTACGACATCCTCCGGGATTAGACACATATTAGTTTTTAATTTAAAAACAGATTAGGTTTTAGTCGATTTGATTAGAACGACGTGGTGCGGCCAGAAGGTGGAGAACAATCGATAGTCAGCGCCATCGATAGGTGGCCGATAGTTAAGTTTAGTTTTTAGTTAAGTATATCGATAGTTTTCAATAGCAGCTTAAAGTATACATTTAAATAGAAATTGTAACAAAAAACTTAAAGAAGTTAACATTGTTTATTCAATATTGTGCTATTCATTTAAAGTATCATATTGTATGTCATCAATATTCCTGTTGTTCATTAAAATATTCTTGTTGTACATTTAAAGAACCAAATATTTTTGTTAAGAAATAAAAATGTTAATGTTATGTCCTTAAGCTAGCCCTCGAAAAACGACGGCATTCTCAACCCAACTGTTCCAGCTTCGCTATATCTTCACCTCACTGAATATTTTGTTAAGTAAATTATAAATATTTCTGTTACCCATTTTTTTGGTGGTTTTTTTTTAAAAAAAAATTATTTTTATCGTAGTTTATTTTTATGGTGAGTATATCATATCTGACAAATTGTTTTTCTTAAACGGTTTCAGAAAAACTAAAAAAACGAAGCCCGGCCTGCCCTCCAACCGAATGAGCAGCAATTTCGGTGACTCCTCGATTGCCGTTGAGTGCTCTCGCTACGACGCTCTGGGTGCACCCTGGATGCAGTTTTTTGGGAGGTTGTTTTTGGATTTAAAGGTGTGGTGGGTGGGTTGTGTGATCGCGGGGGTGTTTTGGGGGGGACGTCCGAACTGTTTCTTTATAGGGGGCATTTTTTTTTTTGTATTTTGTGGCATTTGGTTGTTTTTTTTTAAATATTTTTTTTTGTAGTTGAGTTTTTTTCTGGAATTTATTTGATTTTCCGTTTTTTTTTTTTAAAATTAACCCTAGCTGGGGTTATTTTCCCCCTGTTGCCGGTAAGAATGAGTGTAACACAATGGCGGAGAGTTAAGTGTGTGTGAGTTAGAGATGTAAGATACATAAAAAGGCGGGAGGATCGAGCATTGATAGTTGTTAGTGATGTGTGAACTAGTCAGAGGAACTGGATCTGTGTTTGAAGCTGTATGAACTAGAACTGGGAACGCCACAAGGGATACAGAAGTGGAGCCATCGATTGGTCAGTTTTGAAATGGTCACAGTAGTGGCGCTATCTATTGGTCAGTTTTGAAAATCAAGTAGTGGCGCCATCTATTGATCAAATTAGCTAGCAGCTACTGAAGGGTACAATGTATATCACTTTTGGGGTTTGACCGACTTTCTTACTTGTTTTGAGTCGGGAAATATGTTGAATAAAATGTGACATGGTTTGGTTTTTAATTTTCCAATTCCCATTGGATAGATTCTCACACAGAAGAACACTTTCTTAGCTTCCATTTTGAAAGAGTATAAACCTTTTCCCCATACAGCGTATCAAAACGCTGTACGTCTTGTTAACTTAAAGCCCACTTAAAGCTGTCCATAAGAAATATCCAAGAAGGCAACAAAAGCGATAGCAGTTGTGCTGTTCCTTGGGGTTGGTGTGTGTGGGGTAGGGTTCTCTATCTCTTGTTTGGTTCGGCGATTAAGCCGGCAGTTTTCACGCACAAACACCACTCACGTAAGCGCTTACCAATGCACACACACACAAACACACTCACATATTGACAGCTGGCCAACGGTTTACAACCAAAAACGCTAAAATTTTTCGCCAAAAGCAAACATAAAACTAAGTGGTCGAAAAAAGAGCACAACACATTGCATTGGAGCGAGGGAATAGAGAGGGAAAGCAGCAGAGCATTCAAATGGCTAACCAAAATGAAATTAACGCTGGGCATAATTGAGCGCAAAAATAGTTTTTCCATAAAAACAAAAATTAAATTAAATAAAAAGCAACATTTTTTGTATTACATCGCAGGAACTGGCACACGCACACAAACACACGCACCCATATAAAGTGTGAAAATTAAATTTGCCTTGCTATTAGCATTAACTTTTATCTGGTCTCTAAGCAAATGGAATGGATGAGGAGCAGCATGATGGATAGTTTTTTTTCCTTGTCTCCTCCTCTTTGAGGGAAATGGGACTGACACGTGTTCGTATTTTGTTCTAGGCGTTGATAATGTGACAGAGGAAATTGATTCGATTCACCAAAAAGGCAAAATTGTTGAGCAATATCAATTAACTCACATTACGGTACAAATTGTTGGCAACAATTTCAGCAAATTTATGTTAAGCCACAAATATGCCGACCAACGAAAATTAAATCAATTCTAATCAGTTTGCACAAACTTAGCCAATGGCCATGCCAGCCAACGCCATCTTTCTCTTGTTGGCTTAGGCTTCAACTTGCCTTAGATGTGGCCACACACAGAAGCTTGTGCAAATAATTTCAATCAAGCAGTACAAAATTTTCAGAATTAAATTACGACTGAGTTTTATAAAGGCTTTAAAATTTTTGGTAAAAAAAATGTGGTTTTTTTTATGGTTGTACAAACTTGGCAAAAGGATGATCGAAAGCTGACCTTTGACAAACACTAAATATTGAACTTATGCCTAAGATTTGGTAATGCATTTAAAAGCTTTTGGAAGAAATTTTGATACATATTTGTCAAATAATCAAATTAATTTGGGCCAAATTTATTTTACAAGAGCAAAGAAGCTCAGCTCAATTACAAAGTTAAGTACAACAAAATGAAGAATTCCACCAAATTATTTGTTCATTTGTGCCTAAAGTTGGAATCTTTTGGGAAATGGGAAAAATTTGTTCAAATTATCTTTAGACGAAGCTTTATCTCTAAAGGTAAGGTCCCACAAGCAAATAATTTGCTCAAATATTTCAAAATATTTGCCCATTTAATTTGCCTTAAGAGGGAACACCAAATAGTTTGCGCGCAAACTATTTGCCAAGTAGCCCTTGCCTGAAGCAAATATTTGCTCATGAGGGAACACCAAATTTGTTTTACGCAAATATTTACGATTCAAGGCTAACTTTGTTTGCACAATGTGTTCAAATTTTGTTTTGCGTGTGGGACCTTAGCTTAATTGAAAAATGTTCACAATAAAGTTTGTGTTTTTTGTTTGAATAATCTTCATTTCTTGTCATCTCACTCTAAGGGTCGCTTTTTCATCTTCTAGTTAGCTACTCTGCCACTGCCCCGCTTTAAGTAGAAGAAGACTAAGGACACTTTCTACTCAGCTCACGGAGACATCCGATCTAGAGATCCCAGCTCTATTAAAATTTATTCTGTCCACAAAATGGTTCAGTACCGAGGACTCGCCTCTGTTTAAATAGGGTTTTTATTTTTTTTATGATAGCGGCCTTAGTGGAAGAGCGACTTGTCGCTCTCAGCAATCGCTACCTAACCTAACTGCTATGTGTAACAATTTACCAAAATATTTGTAGCAAATCTAAACAAATTTTGTTTCTTATTGTTATAAACCATATGCTCTTTTTCCGACGCTGTCAAAATTATTTTTTGGACAAATTATTTGGGCGCACAGGCAATTTGCCCAAAATACTATCTTACGTAGTTGTTTGTTTGGTCACAAATCTAAACAAATTCTGTTTCTTAATGCTATAAACCATACGCTCATTTTTTGACACTGTAGACAAATTGTTTGCAGCACGCAAATTTGAATTTTTATTAAAATAATTTGTCTATTTTGGACAAACTCATATTCTTGTTTCGTTTGCTCACACATATTGTTTTGCACACAAATTAATATGTGGGCAAATTATTTGTCTATTTGGTAGAAAAGTTTTCGAAATTAATGAAAACTTACATTCTGACACCTGGAACACGGGGTAAATCTGGACACTCAATAATACTAAGCCACCATAGCGTTGTTCCCGCCATTACAGACTACTGTCATTCCAACAAACTCTATGACGTCAATATCCCCAGTAGAGTGCCCCACAGCACAGCAAATTCCATCAATATTTACTATAATGGAAGCAAACTTGATAACAAAAGTAGAAGGTGGAGTTTCTCCACAGACCTAAATATAGAAATCTCTTTCCGGCTCCCTAATTATTGCAGTGTGTACCAAGCAGAATTGATTGCCATCCAGGAGGCCGCCAAATACCTTAGCACACCCATGATCAATGAAGGGAACGTATACGATTCCTCTGATAGTCAGCAGCTCTAAGGGCTCTTGACTCGCACAACAATAACGCCGAAAACACTCACGGAATGCCGTAGATCCTAAATGCGATCGCTCAGCATCTCCGTATCCATCTCATCTAAGTGCCTGGACACCGCAATATTGAGGGAAACGAGCCAGCAGACAAACTGGCAAGACAGGGCACCACCACTCAGCTCCTCCCAGATAAGAGCTTCATAGGATGCCCTTAACCTCATTTAAACTACTACAACGAATGACCAACCTGGTGCTACACACAAAACGAACCAACAGTCTTCCTGCGCCAAAATAGAGAAAACATATCAATTCTAAAGTGGGGCCCTAACGGTCGCTGCCTCATCGGCAGGCAAGCAGCTCGCTTGCGGACGTAACACACAACGTCTTCTGCAGAAGCTGCCAATGAGAAGAAGAAGAGAAGTACATGACTACTTATATTCTCTGCCATTGCCCAGTGCTTAGCAGAAGGAGACTCGAAACTCTTGGTCACCCATTTCTACTCAACCTCTCGGAAGTATCCGTTATTGAGATTCCCATCTCTACTAAAATTTTTGACTAAAATTCGTCAACTCTGCAAACTCATTTAACCTTACCTAAAGCACTTCTATTACTTGGATATTTCCTACCTTGACAGTTTGCACACAAATAAAATGCGTCAAATTTATCTTATGATCTTAAAGTTTATGCACACAAATAAAATGTGTGCAAATTATTTGTCTAATAGTAGCAAATATTTTTAATAAATTATTTAATAATATTAATGAAAACTTACATTCTCATTCGTTTGCTTGCATTAACATTCAATTTGCTGTTTGGAAAATACTTCATATTTTTATCTGTTAAGTTGCCAAGAATTATTAACTAATTTTTGGAAAATAGTCGTAGTAATCACCAGTGAGGAATAATAAATTGAGTGTGTAAAATTGCGATGTTCCTGGAATGTGTCCAAAAGGAAATCAAATGTAGTTATTATAAAGTTTTAATCCAATTTTGAAAATATTACTCTATGTGCTTCTTAATCAACACCATTTAATATTAATATATCTATAACCTCTGTATTTCCTGACTGTTGGAAATTTGCTAAAATTATACCTATACCAAAAGATATAAGCGAGTTCAGACCAATCTCCATTCTCCCTTTCGGCAAAACTTTGACCAACTATTGACAAACAAATTTGACATTTGCAAAACTTAGCCAACTACAATTTGGTTATCAAATAGAAGTTGCATTGATTGCTATTTTAAAGTTTGTGAAGATATACGTAAGAAGACGGATACAATGTTAAAGATAACTTGCCTTGTTCGATTTACACAATTGAAGTTGAACACAATATAAGACAAGTAAAAATCTATACAATTTTTCCTCAACTGCAACGCGTCTTATAAAGCCTATTGTGTGATGAAACCAAGCAGTGGTATCGGGGCCTGGACGTCAGGTTTCTTAAGTCTAACCTCGTGGTGATCCCCGGTACCCTGTCCTGCTTACCTTCTCTGTGTATAGTCAACGACCTTCCTGATTGTCTGAAAGGCTGTAATGTCCATTTGTATGTGTTGACACCAACTTTATGTAAGTCGACCGTTGCGGAATTGAATGAGTGTGTAAGAATTTGTAATAGGGATTTCGTGAAATTAGCGAGGGCTAAAGCGAATGGTTTGGGGTTAAACCCAAAAAGTCAAAATGTAGTAATCTACAAGAAGGCCTCTTAGACGTCAGTGATCTGCCTAAGCTGACAATAAACAATGTTCCGCTGGAATATGCTGCCAAGGATACCACTAACCTGGGGAATCCAATTTAATAATACTAACGTGGGGCGACCATATTACGAAAGTGTCGGGAAAACATTCGGGTTGGTTGGAGGCATGTCGCTCACCAAAATCTCCATTCCTCCTCATCTCAGGTTGGTTGCTAGAACATATTCATCCCGACTCTATCCACGGAGGAAATATTTGGTAGTAGTGACGCAACCAGTGCAAAGGCTTAAAGTGGCATTTAACTCCATCGTAAGATATGTATTCAATCTTGGTAGTAGAGACCATATCTCGCAATTCGCAAAACAAATTCTTGCCTTGACTTAGAGTCGTGGATTACACTTCGCACATTATTATTATTCCATAGTTTCTAACGACAATAGAGCCCACTATTTATCTCAAAATATACAGCTTGCTGTTTCAACTGAACGAAAACATAGTTAGTCAGCGCGTAAGATTGGCCCAGCCCGAAAAACATTTTTTCATTCAATCTGCCCCCCATTGGAATAACCTGCCATATAACATTAAGACTATTGGGAACGCAATGTATTTTAAATCTCAGTTAACTAATCATTTCAAAAGACAAACATAGATTAAATGAAAGTTTTAGAAAAGTTTAGTATTTTTTTAGGGTTGTTAGGATTAAATTTAATTTAATTTTTATTTTTTATATATATTTTAATTTTTTTATGTATTTGTATATCATCATCTTTGGAGCCCCAAGTTTTTGTGACAAACTTTTTATGACATATTGAATTCGCTATTAAATTTTATTTGTTTGTAAAATATTTAATGTAAACGTTCTTTTTCGTACACAAATAAAAATGTCTTTTTCTTTTTGCAATAATTTTGCACTTAACTTATATCTAACAGTTTGTGCGCAAATTTTCAAAAATTTGTGCAAATTATTTGTCAATTGGTAGCAAATTATTTTCTCTAAGTTATTAAATAATTTGACGTGAAAACTTTTCTTTAATTTCGTTTGTTTGCTGAACATTGGACAAATATTTTGCCCTAACTTTGACAAACTTATTGTTACAAATTTGATTTTTTGTTTCCCTTAAATTCATTTTCAAAATCCTAAAAATTTGTCAAAGTGATTGACTTAAACAAATAATTTTTTGACAAACTTCATTGACTAATTTGACCCTATTTTGATAGAGGCCCAATAGTTTGTTAAATCTTCATCAAATATGAACACAAACACAAACTGTTGTTGCCATTGTCGGAGCTCCCATTTAGTAGGGCAAAAAACTGTGTTAACTTTGTATTATTTGCTGTTTGTTGTAAATCATTTGTCCATTTGCACTTAACTTGATTTCTTTTGAATATGAAATCCCAGTCAAATAAATAATCAAATAAACTGTCGTTTAAACAAAACTCTGTGTGAATGCCACACCCACACCCTGCCAACCCCATCCCTCTCTCTCTCTCGCTCGTCTCAACAGGGGCACACCCAATACCCCGAACCCACCGCCTACCCGCCTGTTCAACTCAACTCGGAGAGCATTAAAAAAGCAAAGTGCATTGCCATATTAAGCGTCTGCAAACGTGTGCACATTTTATATATATTTTCATATATTATGTCTGGTAGTTTTCTGTTATTGTTATTGTTGTTGTTGTTGTTTCTGAGAGAGTTTTACTCTGCAACAAACAGGCAAAAGTTTCAATTTCTGCAATTGTTAAATTTTTGCACGCACAAGAAATAAAGATGAACGAAACAGCCAAACAGGGTTGAGTTGGTGAGTTGGTGTGGGGGAAGGGGGAAGGGGGTGGTAGCTCATGCAACGACAATGTGAATGACCAGACCAAGACCGAGACCAAGATCCAAGACCAAAAAGCTGCCACGTCGTTAACTACATTGACAATGTGAGCCGAGAGACAAAACGGCAGACAGTTGGCACAGTGGAGCGAGATGTTGTGAGTGAACAACTGAACAAGTGAGCAATGAGGCAAGTAGGTTAGCAGCCAGTTTTCCCCCAACTCTTGTCCCACTGTATACTTTCGGATCAACTCACTGCTTACAATTGCTGCATTGGCGGGCCACCAGCTGACACCGCTCGCCCCGTACGTGTTAGAAGCGAATGTCAACGAAATTTTGCGTTGTCAATTTGAGTTGCTTTGCACGTCTAATTAAATCAACATTTTGTGGCGGTCGCCGCCTGCTCTATATGTGGCCCAGCTCCATCATCATCACATCATCATCATCATCATCTCCATCTCCTCCATAAGGTCGATGGAAATTCAATTATTTTTCAATAAGCGCTGCCAAAGTGTCAATGTTATTCCAAAGAAATTTCAATTAAATAATCAAAAATGCGTACATACACACACACACACACACGCATGTAATTTCAAGGCCTCGAGTTCATTTGAATTTGATCGGCTGACGTTGGATGACTGGTCGTATACGTGATACGGCAGACTGGCACAGTTTATGCTGATGGTTTTGTCAAGTCAATTACTATGGTTCGCCTGGACTTAACAATTTCCGCTGCAAACTTGTTTGTCTTTCCTTTGGAGCCTGTTTGCGTCATGCCCCTCCCAGCCCCAGCCCCAGCCCCAGCCCCTTGCCATTGTCAGTTGCCAGTGATTAGTTATTAAAATGATGACGGTGTGTGCATGTCATTGACTCCTGAGCGGAAACTCAGCTCGAAAAAGAAAAGTGGACAAATCAATTTGCACACACACACACACACACACAAATCGAATTGAGTGTTGATTTATTGGCCATGATCTGATTTTGAACAAACAAGAAAACCCATTTAGCGCCATGTCCAGGAATAAATAAACCAACACACGACATGACACAACACAAAAATGATGGCAGCGCTTGGAGACGGGGCGAGGGTGCAAGACAGAAATATGTCAAATGGCGCACATAAATCTAATTGAATTAGCGTACGAAAATCAAATCAAAAACTGTGTTCCAAGGGGTGGGGGGAGGGTGAGCAGAAGCTAAAACAAAAAAAACAGACAAGTTAAATCAAAAGACCTCGGGGGGGGGAGGGAGAGCAGCACCACTCTTCAGTGGTGTGAAAACAAGTTGAACGAACTTTCTTTGTGGATTGTGATTACAGTGTGTGTGTGTGTGTGTGAGAGAGAGAAAAGTGCCCACCACAAATTATTTGTACGAAATGAAAAGCCTCAATTTCAGAGGAAAATCAAATTTTGTGGTTTTTATACAAATAATTTAAATTACACTATGTCACAAAATTTCAAAAGTTTTTGTATCCGGCACTTTTGGCAATTGATCCTAATGCAAAATTTCACGCTGAATTCAAATCTGCTCTCAGATATGTCAAAAGTAGAACGGTTCTTGAGATATCGCTAAATTTTCAATTTTAGTGTTTTGAAAAAAGGTAGGTCTACTAAAATGCCATTTTCTCTGGTTTTAGTCCACCGATATGTATAAAGTGGAACAAAAATAAAAGATAATAAAATTATTTCTTAAACAAACCACAGTTGTTTAAAATCCAATCATAAATGACGAAGTTATGGCACTTCAAAGTTGGGTTTTTGAAAAAATTTTGATAATTTTTAATTTTTTGCTGCCTTTCATTAAGTTTTTTTCAATCTTACCATAAAAATTGCTCAGGTCTCAGATATTGACAGGAAGGGGTAATATCTTACGAACACTTTTTGCCCTTTGTCATCAAAATCGGATGAAAAATAAACGCGATATTCACAATTAAGTAAACATATATATCTCTTTTTGAGAGTATTATTAATTGTTGTTTTGCATGCAAAAAACAGTGACAAAACGATAAAACAGTGACTAAAACAGTGACCAAAACAGTGACCAAAACAGTGACTAATACAGTGACCAAAACAGTGACTAAAACTGTGATTGTGGGTCCGCAAATCAAAAAGCTAATGAGCGACATAGAATTTTACGCGGCATTATCAGCAGACGAGGCAAAAGCATGGGAATCATTTTGCGCAGTAGTGTCTAGTTTTCTCGGAAACAAAAGAAGTGAGGACTACAAAGAAATTGTTGATGATTTATTGGAAAACTACAAAAAAATTGGTATAATCTCAGTCTGTTTTTCATCGAGTTTTTATATTTACCAATTTTATTTCTTTTTATTTTTTAAAGGTGTAAATATGTCCTTAAAAATTCACTTTTTGCACTCCCATTTGGATTTTTTCCCGGACAACCTAGGCGACAAAAGCGACGAGCATGGCGAACGCTTCCATCAGCAAATGCAGCAGATGGAGTTTCGCTACCAAGGCAAGTGGGATCCGGCAATGATGGGAGACTATTGCTGGTTCTTGTTGCGAGAAACACACAGTCTGCACAAAAAACAAAAGCGGTCTACATCATTTGAGTATTTTATTCAACCTTGAACTGCAATAAAAACTCCTAATGCTCAACGTTTATTCTAATTTGGCTTGCTAAGTATGATTTTTATACTGAAAAAACTAGCCAAAACTCGATATTTTGGTTACATATCAATGTCAGAAAGGAATTTTTTAATGGCAGTACCTTAAATTGCTCTCTGATGTGTCTTTGTTTTGTTAAGATACTCCTGTGTGACTTATTAAACAAAAAGCGGAGAGTTACGGGTCGGAGAGCATGCAAAACAACAATTAATAATACTCTCAAAAAGAGGTATGTTTACTTAATTGTGAATATAGCGTTTATTTTTCATCCGATTTTGATGACCAAGGGCAAAAAATGTTCGTAAGAGATTACCCAATCCTGTCAATATCTGAGACCTGAGCAATTTTTATGGTAAGATTGAAAAAAACTTAATAAAAGGCAGCAAAAAAATTAAAAATTATCAAAATTTTTTCAAAAATCCAACTTTGAAGTGCCATAACTTCGTCATTTATGATTGGATTTTAAACAACTGTGGTTTGTTTAAGAAATAATTTTATTATCTTTTATTTTTGTTCCACTTTATACATATCGGTGGACTAAAACCAGAGAAAATGGCATTTTAGTAGACCTACCTTTTTTCAAAACACTAAAATTGAAATTTTAGCGATATCTCAAGAACCGTTCTACTTTTGACATATCTGAGAGCAGATTTGAATTCAGCGTGAAATTTTACATAAGGATCAACTATTTAGAAGCCGGGATCAAAAAATTGTTGCATAGTGTTATTTACGATTCACCAACTTTCATCTATTTAAATGAGCCGCTGACCAAACCCAACTATGAGATCTTTAAAGAGGCAATGAATTTTAAGAGACAGCAGCTGCTAACATCAGTGTTCACTAGGCGAGCGCAGGGTGGAATTAACAAGGTGAAGCCGTCAGCCTTTGCTGAGGGCCATTTAATGTGTAACTGCGAAATAGAAAGAGAAGGCAGAACATTTGTTTGTCTCTGCTTGTGTATTGCCGTTCGCCCTACGCCCGGGCCTTTTGGCCCTACAAACAGAAAGAGCGCTTTATCGCTCGGCTTCACCTTTTTAATTCCACCATGAGCTGAGCTGGAAACTGCTGCCCTCCACTGTCAGGACTTGGCTGCAGACTCGAAGAACATTGAAATGGAGAGCACTCTTTGGAACTCTTTTCTCTTGCCTGTCTCAGAAAACGACCGCTTTGACGCGACCACATTGAATAAAGGTACCGAAACAACCTTTAACCACGCTCTCGGCCTCTCTTTGGTTGTGAGAGAATAAAAGCACATTTTTTGTTTTGTTTTTTTCTTCTTGCCAAAATTCGCTCATTCAAAAAGTCTTCTTCTTATGTATGCAGCGGTGTTTAAACTAACAGTCTAAGCTCGGCTAACAATATGAATGTATGCTGCAAACTAAATGCGCTCTGAAGAGGCGGCAAGCCGGCCGTCAAGCAGAGGCTGATGGCTTCACCTTGTTAATTCCACCATGGTGCCGAGAATCAAAGCTGTACGGCTCTGACGCTCCTCATTTAGACGAAAGACTTGAAGTTAAGACTTAAGCTAAAAGCTGTCCAAAAATGTTTGCAAAATTTTGGCAATTGAATAAGGATATAAGGATAATATTACAAATTTTGCATAAATTCGTAAATGAGTTCTGATTGACCTGAAGACGGGTAAAAACGTGATTTTTGAAAATTTAATAATGAGTTTAGCTAACTAAATTTTGGTCCAAAAACTGTGTAAATTTCCAATGAATCTACCTCCTTCACTTGTGACGCACTCTCTCTCTCTCTATCTTTGTCTGGTCTGCTACTGAATGCCGGGCGACTTATTTGCTGCAAAAGACACACAAATTCGTTTTGGCGACATCGTTGACGTTGTCCAAGTTATTGAGTCGTTGGTGCCAGCGCCATGGGAAGGAAGTTTTGAGTTGTTAAGCTGCTTTGGGCCGCACTATCTGTGAAGAGCATACACTGTCACCCACACACATGCACAATGGCGCTAGCAAATGCACGCACATGCGAACACACACTCACACACACACACACACACACACACATATGGCCATGTTTCATTTTGCTGAAAATGGTCAAGAAGCGTTGGCCATGTCTCTCGTTTGGATTTCAATGTTTTTCACTTCTTCTGCTTTCCAAGTTTTGTGTGTGTGTATTTTGTTGTTGATGTTTTTTGATTTTTTGTTTTGTTTTGTGCAATTTTTATGTGCTACTAAATTGTTCAAGCAAATGTGAAAGACCAGGGTTAGGCAATTGAAACAATATGTGAAGGAATGTGCCAAGAGAGTGCAGCAAAGCTCAAGAGCAGGTACTTGAAAGTAACTGAAATGCGGATGGTGAAAATGGAAAGGTCCACAACTCGCGAATAGATGGCAATTGTCAAGTAAGCTTCACTTCTTCCTACCTGCTAGTATATAAATAAATTTAGTTATTTAAGCCCAGAGCCGTTCGGGTCCTACTAATTGTGTTATCTGTGGCATGAAAATTTTATGAAGATCATCGGTAAAGCGGCTCTGAGTAGATGTAAATGTTTCCTTCTTCGATCCTGAGTGCGAAGGTATTTGGCGGTTTCCTGGATGGCCACCAATTCTGCTTGGTACTCCACTGCAATGATCAGTGAGTCGGAGTGAGATTTCCATATTTAGGTCTATGACTCCCCCACCCGTCGGCTGTGATCCATCTGTAGATATTGATATGGGGAGAAGTTATCACGAGAGCAGCGAGTCATGGTTGACTGAATCTCTAAGTAATGTGCACCTGAATTCACTGCTCTATGTGAAGTTAAATTCACGTCCATCGAGTTCAGGTCGGACAGTGGTAAGGTACGCTGTATGTTTAGAAATGGTGTCAGAGCGTTTTTTAGCGATGATATAGTGGTGGGATGGTTCACAGGCAAGCGCGACCACTAAAAGCACCTCGGAAAAGTTTCTGGACTAGCCACGACACAGGAGAAAATCGCGCAGTGAAATATTTTACTCTGAATTTACCCAAGTTAACACTTCACCCTCTACGACTTAATGCCTCCTGATGTACAATTGGCTTAATTTCACGGTTTTCATTTTGGCCTCTTTTAAAGAGCCTCAATTGAAATAACTGTTTTATTTGAAGCTAATAAAATTTCTTAACGCGTACGATTTTTTGTCAAAATTGTGGTTTAGCTGCTAATTACAAAGATAACGAGAATTTGTTTTTTTTATCGAAAATTTGAAAACCGTAAATTACACCGTATTTTCAAGAATTTTCAAAATTTCTCTCTTGATGATGTAACTTATGTATAACAAATTCAAAAAAGTGTTCATACATCGAAATCTGTTGGAAATTTACAAGTTTTATTATAAAAAATAACAGTTCGGCCAAGTGGTATTAAAATGTCTATTACATTTTTCCCGTGAAACCACTAAAGTCTCCACATGGCCCTCATCCCAAAATCCTTGATAACATCGTTCCATACTCTTCATATCCCGATAAAATTGTACCACCATGCTCATCACCCACGCGGGTTTTCAGGGAAGAAATCCAAAAAGAGAATCCAAAAATGAAAGTTTTAACGACATTTTTACCCTGTTTGCAATACAATGTGCAGCGTTTGAGTGTAGTGAAAGCTTTATTAAAATAAACAAACTTTTCCTATTTTCTCATAATTCTTATTAAATTTGCGACGACTTCTTTATAAGCCTACTGAAATTTCCAAAATGAAGTACATACAACGGAACGAGCTCCATGCATCCTTGGCAACATTAAATTGAAATTTTTAAATTTACCTGTGAAAAGTTTTTTAATTTGCGTGCCCCAACAAACACACCCTCTTTGATCTTTGCCTCGGATAGGTAAGGGAATACACTCTTCAGATTTGCAAATGCTTCACCGTCTTTTGTAGAACCTTCACAAAATTTTTTAAATTAACCTAGTTTTACATGAAGGGGAGGCAGTATAATTTGCTTTTCTTGGCCAACTATGGAATTCGTTCGGATCGGCCATTCTTTCGAACGTAGTGCTCTTGGCGTGCTCGACTGTCCGATTTGCACAAAAAAAACACATGTGTTTGGTATATCCTTGTTGAAATCCTGAAACTATTGCAACAACTTTGATTTCAAATTTTCCAGTTATGTTCCTTGTAATTTTAAAATCTAAGAACATGGCCAAACTTAAAGGCTTAATTTCAAAATCACAAGCTCTCTCAATGACATAAAAATCAGCCTTGGCAATCTTTCAGAAGAGAAAAACTCACAGAGAGAAGTAGAAATACCAATGTCTTTTCTTTCAAGTCACTGTTAAGTCACAGTCAAGTCACTATTTAGTCATTGTTTAGTCTCTTTGAAATCACTGTCAAGTCACTGTTTAGTCTCTTTCACTAAGTCACTGTCAAGCCACTGTCAAGTCACTGTTTAGTCACTGCTTTGTCTCTTTCAAGTCACTGCTTAGACTCTGTCAAGTCACTGTTAAGTCACTGTTAAGTCACTGTTTACTCTCTTTCTAGTCACTGTTTAGTCTCTGTCAAGTCACTGTTAAGTCACTGTCAAGTCACTGTTTAGTCACTGTCAAGTCACTGTTTAATCACTGTTTAGTCACTGTTTACTCTCTTTCTAGTCACTGTTCAGTCTTTGTCAAGTCACTGTCAAGTCACTGTTTAGTCACTGTTTACTCTCTTTCTAGTCACTGTTTAGTCTCTTTCAAGTCACTGTTTAAGTCACTGTTTGCTCTCTTTCAAGTCACTGTTAAGTCACTCTCAAGTCAATGTCAAGCCACTGTCAAGTCACTGTCAAATCACTGTTTAGTCACTGTTTCGTCTCTTTCAAGTCACTGTCAAGTCACTGTTTAGTCTCTATCAAGTCACTGTTCCAAGTCCGGTCAAGTCCGTTTGTTAGTCAGTCAAGTCGCTGTTAAAGTCCTTCAAGTCACAGTCAAGTCACTGTCAAGTCACTGTTTAGTCAGTGTTCAGTCACTGTGGGGAATAAGGGGGCCACCCTTATCTCACACCTTTAACCGCCCCCTCTAACCCACCTCTTTCTCTTTCCCCCCCTTACCCTCTGCCCAAAATCTTCTGTGTTTGGGTGTTTGTGACTCCACAAAAGAGCGTCACGTGACGTTGAAATCAAATTTTACTCCTACTAAAATCTTCCGTACCGAAATTAAAGATGTTTCACATCAAAAAGAGGAAATCAGAGAGAAAACTTTACAAAAAACATTTTTTTTAAAGTGAGCCCAAAATGTGCATAATATGACACCCGCTGTTCACGGTTCAAGAAAAAGCGGGAGTACTCTACTTTTGTCAACGAATGGGCTTGATTTCGGTGGATTTAGGAAAATTTTTTTTTTTGTGTGTGCAAAGCTATTTTTTGATTTTGGTTTCTATTTGTATTCATTCCTTTTTTTTATTTTTAATTTTTTTTCGTTAACATTTCCCAAAACAAAATCGTTCGAGATTTTCACCTGTAATAATCTACAGTTCTATTTGTTTCTTATAGTTTTGTTGTTCCTCTTAAATATGCAAAACAAATTTTGCCCCAATATTTCTCACATGTGACCTAAGTGTCAACACTTTCTGGCTTGAAATGGCTTAAAGAAATGTTTACATTAAAATGTTATCGATATTCTAGGATACAAAGCCCAAAAGCCGGTAAATCAATTTGAATACAAAGTTTCTGTTGCTGTTTCTGTTTGTGATTTGCCATCCCTGGCTGACTCACTGAACTCGAGACTAAGAAACAACATTTTAACTGCCTGCCTCTGCCTTTTGACCCGTTGACTCTGCTGGGTCTTTGTCTGCATTTTATTTATTTTTGTCTGCCAAATTATTATGTGGCCACACACACACACACACACACATCATAAATATTTTTGCCTCTTTTGTCCCCGGCATAGAAATTACTTTTACTGAGGGTGGGAGGTGGGGGGGGGGACATGTTTATATTGCGACGATTATGCGACACCCAAGCAATTTTCCAAGACTCGAATATATTTGCTATGTGTATAATGTTCTGAATTTTCAATTTCGTTGATCACTTTAAAAATGCTAATTGCATATTTGCATGCAGCAGCGGCATACGGTGCGTATGCGTGATGTCAGTGTGATTAATTAATTAGTGGAACAGACAGAGACAGAGCACAATCATTAAGAGCAATTGCAAAAATTGCGGTGACAATTAATTGGCCCACGAATTTGGTTTTAACATCGTTTAGCTACATATTACAGGTGCCACTGCCTATACGCAATCAAATTATTGATTCCTAATTGAGTGATTGATGGCTCTCCAACTTGGTCCACACACATTTCGCCTGTTGGTTTAATGTGGCATTAAAATGTAAAAGTCACTTGGGTTCAATTAGCAGTTTTCCTGTAGTTAAATCACCACTAATTAGTTAAGCACATGCAAAAATCATATATATATTTTTTGCGCTCTCTCGCTGTGTGTAGCCAGGGCGTATGAGTAATGTGGAAATGGTCGATGAGGGGGGAGGGGGGATTAGCAGATGGCCACAAATTGAATAATTGCATGAGTTTTTCTTTTAGTTTTATTTTTTGTTTTACTCGAAATTGCAGAGTTTGTTAACTTTCCCACGCTTCTTGCAAGGAGAGAGAGAGAGACAGAGAGAGGGGGGAAAAAGTTGTATTAAGGGGAAGAGGCGCGAGGCGAGTGCTCAACTGAAGGGAGAAACCATAACAAAATGCTGCACACACACACAAAAATCATGATAATTGAATCAAATTGCATGTCAACAGTGGATTAGCAAACAGAAGAGACCGAGCGAGCGAGCGAGAGGGAAACCGTATAAAAATTGCATTGAAATGATTATTTGAGAAAGTAACTGAAATGGTGGCATAGACAGAGAGAGAGATTATTCCCACGCACACATGCAACTCACTCGCTTACTCGCTCACTGGAGGAGGCTCAACAACCAAACAGCTGAAAAACACGCAAGGCCACTGCAACAGCAAGACACTCCGTCTGCCCGGGGGGACGCAGGCGGCGGGGGATGAATTCAGTGGCATTGGCACAGGACTTTCTGGTCCAACTCCTGCTCTTTTCCAGCGGCACACATTTATGTACTATTAAAAACAATGAACTGCAAATTGCACTCAAGCCACGAATTATACAACAAATAAATTTGCCCGGCAAATGGCACAAAATGCAAGAGAAAAGGCTGAATGAAAGCAAACAAATTATAATGCAATAAAAACATAATGAAGATAAAACTGCAAAATGCAATTGTGCCGGCAATATATTTAAAGATCAGGTCGATACTTTCAATCGCTTTAAATCAACAGTTCAACAATCTGGGACAGTTTATCAAATTGCTGAATTTTGGCGTTCACTTTCAAACGTTAATTTAGTTGTTATGCAAACCCAAAAAAAAATTTGTACAAATTTTTTGTTAACAAATAAATTTGCCAGCAAATAAAATGTGAACAATTTATTAGTTCATTTGCCTGCAGAACTAGACTTTCTGGTACTTTGTTAAGTTCATGTGGTTCAACTATTTGTTACATTTAAGCAAATTAGATTAAGACATTCAAAACAAATTAAAGTAATTTGCCAACTAACAATATTAGTGCACAAATTTGTATTACAAAAACCAATAAAAACATGTTACCTCTTTTGCAAAATTTGACCACGTGGTTCTTTTAATAGTTTATTTCGTTTAACTGTTTGTTAAATTTTAAGCAAACTTAAAAATTACAACATATTGGCTTACCATGTTTGTCTATGGCCTTCTGTTCTAGAAAAGTGCAACATGATCCGATCAAAAACACCAAGGTTATTCACTAAACAAATTTTTAGTAGTAATGTTATTCTTCACTTTATTTAAATTATTTTCACCTTCTAAAAAATTTTAAAAGAGTTTATCATATCGACTTGGTGTCTAACCGTCTGTCGATTGTTGCTTTTTACAAATAAAACCTTCAGCTGGGTTTGGTCAGGTTAGCGTTGCCGTGTTCTTTTATAGCACTTTCTTCAAGTATTACTAAATATTGGGACTTGTAACTCTATATCTCGTAAACTGTTTGAAATTTCGATTTGACGTCTTAAAGGAACTTGTTATCTTGTCTTGGTTTACAAAACATTTCTGAGTAACAAGTCAAAATAGTCACATCTTTAAACTCAAAATTGCAAAAATGTGGTATAATGATCATGTTTTCCCCCTCGTTTTGTACAGTTTTTCAAGTTTTTCTTAAAACCATAACGAATTTGACTAAACAATGGAGAACGAAAAAAAAGTAGCTTGAATGAAATAAACACTCGGTTGGTTTCTACCAACTTCATTCGATGATCCTTCATATAGTTAAGGGCCCTAAAGTATGTATAATTTAAACCAAAACTCGAAAAATTACAGTTTTGGTAGAAATTGACTGACCCCCTTTTTTTTTTTTTTTTGATTAAATCAATAAATTTTAAAAATAATATAACTTTGAAAATGTAACCAAAGAAATTTAGTTATTTGCTTTTTTACCGATTATATTGTTTTTTTCGAATTTGTATGACACGTTTTCATGCTTTTGGGCTTTTAACTATAGCGAAAAGTATTTTAATGAAGTATGTTCGTACTAACGGTTTCTTTATTTTGGTCCAAGCAACTTAACTTTTTTTTTTTACCTATATTACTTGTCCAAATTGGTAACGGGTTTCAGGGAAAAGAGTTGGAAAGCTGGAAACCCCAAACAAAACTTGGATTTTTGTATATCTTTTATAATTTTGAAATTGCGAAATGTAATTTTTTTGATTTGCTTCAAAGGAATGTTTCGTAGGCCAAACCAAGAGCAACAACTTTGCTAAGAACATTAAAGCAATATACAAAATACTTTACGAGATATAGTATCGTTAATCCAACTCTGAAGTTGAAAGATCAAAGGTCAATAAAAGAAAACGGCAGCTAAGCAGACCAAACCCAGAGAGGGTTTTTGTACTATATCCCCCATACCGTTTCAAGAATTTTTGGTCTCGACCGTATCAACTTTTTGAGTTCAATTAAAAATGTGTC
>JAEIFU010001200.1:0-77707 GCA_018904235.1 Lordiphosa stackelbergi
GTTGCGGAGTTGCGTGGAGTGAAACTAATTAGAAAATTCACATCACCACATACATAGATAGCCCTCCGCCATCGCCAACTGGGCCAACAGGCAAAGGCCATTAGCATAAGCCCAAGTGTGCTGGTTCGTTCAGCTGTTGGATTTGGCTTGGATTATATTGATTTTGATAGTGCATTGTGCATAAAATATTAACGAAAACAACGAACAACAAACCAAGTTACGGGTGTTGGTCCGGGCCAGCTGAAAATGGCCCACAGACTTGGCACAAGCAGAAGTATTTCGAGTTAGTTCCGAGGCTGCCAGCTGGAGAATTGGTTATAACAATTCGCCTGGGTGTGTGCGTGTGTGAGTGTGTGTGCGTGTAAACAAAAGTCCAACGGGGACGGCTGTGTGGAAGCGGAGGTGTTGTATCAACTAGCACAATGGCCAACAGTCGGAGTCGCGCTATACTAAATGTTAATCTCAATCTCGATACGGTCATGGCCAACGATCCGTTGCGTGAGCTGTTCGAGGCCTGCAAAACAGGTGAAATAGCCAAAGTGAAGAAGCTGATAACGCCACAAACTGTGAATGCCCGAGACACGGCCGGACGGAAATCGACGCCATTGCATTTCGCTGCGGGTAACTAAAATATGATTAATTCTATGAAATAAGCCATACAATTTTTTTAGATCATAAATATGTAGGCATAAGCTCAACAGGCCTTGACATGAGTGCCACCACCCCCCTCCACCCACTCTACTGCCCAGGCTCACAAAAAGAAAATCGCAGCAAATAATGAATTCAACTTTTTGATACCCTGCACACATTACAAACTGCGGACAACAATATGAGCAACCATTTTAAAGTTAGAGCATTGAGACTTTAATTTTTATTTATTTAGGCTTAATATCTATCTATTCTGAAAATCATAAGATTGAACGAAAATAAAAAACGGAAGCTATAGAAGTTTTTATTATATATTCTTACAAAATCAAATCAATCACGCGATTGCAGCGCTCTCTGAGTTCTTGTCATTTTCAGCTGGAAAGTGACTAAAGCAGTTTCTAGTGGATTAAGGTTCGGCGATTGTACCGTTCACTACATAATTGTTCATAATCGTTCGCCTTCTTTGCAGTGTTTTACAGCTTATTGTGTTGCTTCAAAATTCACCTTAAAGGCATGTCCTCTTCAGGGAAAAGTAACATGACAGCTTCCAATATGTTTCTTATTTATGTAGTAGGAGGCATTCATCATGCCATCGATCTTTCCTAGAGGTCCAACTGCATTCTACGAGAAACTTCCCTACAGCATTATTCCTCGTCCTCCATGCCTAATGGTGGTCGTGGTATACTTCGCATTGAATTGTTGTTGGGGCGTCTGTCTTTATTCTTTTTGCCATCAATTTGTGCGACTTATGTCTCATCTGTCGTTTCGAATTATTTTGTGTTGTTTCTATGGTTTCGAACACGATCAATTTCTACAATATCAAGGTTCTCAAAGTACCGTTCTTATGTTTGGTACACAAAAAGTACTGAACAAAACCAAGTACCGTACTCTGCAAAAGTACGGTACATTTTTCGTTTCGTACCGTACAGAATCACAAGTACGGTAAATAATTTGTAACGCACCGACCGAAAAGCGTCGTAACGTACCGACCGATTAAAATAAGTGCCGAACTTCTTTGTGTTCAGCACTCGTGCTTAATAAACAATTTTAGTTAAGTACAATTACGTACAAAAGGGTTTTTAGTTAAGTACACGGAGTGTAACAGGAATTTAGTTGCAGACTTTGTGATAGTATAGGTACTTTTCATGGGTTTGTTGTGTGCTGTATGGGTTCGAACCCTGCTTTCTATACTGGTGAAATTATTCTCCAAAAAAATTTGGCGTTTTTAGGTTGTCGAAATATGATATCGATAACGTCTTTTGACGAAATTTTTATGAATACTTTTTTCAGTTTTTGGACAAAAGAAGGTTTCCTAAGGGCATTCTCTTGGATATTAGTAATGTCATAATACTATAATATCCAAGAGAATGCCTTCAAAAATCTCCTTCTTGTGGCCGATCTTATAAAAATACACACAAAAATATATTCAAAATAGATATCGATATTTCGACATCCCTAGTTTTTTCGAGATATGTAAATTTGCATGTATTTCGGCTGCAAATGTCTAAAATTCTGCAGAAGGTTTTATTCCACCGGAAAGTACACAATTCGGTTTGAGGAACGGTTCCCTTACATTTTAAACCGAAGGTACATGGTCTTAAATGGAAAGATAGCTTCAACTTTTCTTTATTGAGTTTTAGTTTTTCTTTATTTCCTTCGCTCGTACTCCATAACGCATCTTTAGTTGGTGTTTACCAGTTCGGTTTTTAGTCTATCCGGCATGTTCTCAATTTCACTTCTACGGCGGCTTTTCGAAAATGGAATTGATTCATGTTCTTGCAACACCGAATTATTTTTCAAAAGAAATGCTTGTAATGAAAAGTAATTGCCAGATTATGAACCCTTTCAGTTGCTAGATGTTCATAAAGTGAATTTTCCTTAATTCTGTGATCAGTTTAGAAATTGTTAGTGGAAATTTAATTTACATTCTAGTCTTTAATTTTTAAGTATGAGGGCGTTCGAATTTTCCTTCAAGAAATTTGCCTAATATTCCTTTTGTGGATTGTAAAGGCAATGTGACCAGGTAAACTTAAAACCCCGGGTCTGCACGGCCAGATAAGTGCAATCATAATTTTTCCATTTTAAACATCATTCAGGGCGAGAAGTATCGATGAGTATGATGCAAACTCATCCTGATTGTCTGGTGCAGGAGAATGAGGCAGCCACACGAAGTGATTATATGCAATCCTTTTCCCAACTGGACACCAACTGTTCCACAAGCCCTTTTTGTAAATACGGTGTCCAGTTGCTTGCCATCTGTGATGTCCCACAAACAGGCATTGTTTATCACTGCATCAATTAATACATTTTTGTCACCATAACTAAAATTTAGCAGATGCTTTATTTACTTTGCCTTGTCTTTTGACAACTGACACAAGGAAAAAATGACTGCACAATATCTCTGGGAGAAATATCAGCTATTCGATACAGTCCACACGGTTCTTCTATATAGAAACTCTCTAAATTCCTTGTGTGTATTGCTTGGCTTTCTGCGTACCCAACATCAGAATGAGGCAAGGAAAAATTCCTTAAGCTTTTTTTTATATGGAGTTTGGCAGCTGAAGGAAAATTCGAACGCCCTCCGTACTAGGCTTAATAAAAAATTCTTGTGTTTGTGACAATGTGTCCAGATTTTGGCTGTGCAAACGAAAACGAAGAGTGAAACCTACAAGTCAGCCTCTCTCATTTCTGACTGTTCCATTTTCGATCGTTTCGCTTTGATTTCTGATTTCTCTCTTGTGTATCTACCTACTGAACCAACAGCTCGTAAAAAATATCGCTGGCGATCTAACGCGAAACACCAACGTGCAAAAAATATCGAACCGCAAATTAATAACCCGTCGCTCAGTTTGTGGCAGAGAAAGTTTCGTTCTCGATAGCTCGCAAAAGATTCGTTTGCAAGCCTTTTACAATAATTTTTGCGAGCCTTCTTCGATACTTTCGCGATTCACTCTACCAATCGATTGCGAGCCTTTTTCGATACAACAGCATCGGTTGTTCGATTTTCGTCAACATCATTTATCTCCATATCATGTTCAAGTTCGAATGTGCTAATTTGACAATACTTTCGCTTGTCGTATCACTTTTGAGCACGAATGCGATAGTATTACGATACTCTCGATTGACGTTCGCTTCGTGGTGCAGTAGTTAGTGCAGAGGCGGCCAAATGGAGAGGACAAAAAATCGAGCTCGTGTTGGTAAACAAGAGAGCTCTCTCCAGACAAAAGACGTTTTACTTGCAATGAAGTGTTTACCGATTCACACAACCATAACTTCGGCTCGCGTTTGCATAAAATCATGATCTAGTGCCATTCTCGCTTGGTCCAGTGATTTGCAAAAAGCAAAAAGAGAACAATTTCATTCGGAATTAAGAACACAAAAGCGAAACCGAAGTGGATAGGATTTCGATTTACTTTTCAAAAAGAAAGAATTGAGAACCTGCCTGTATATTTTAGCTTGAATAAGATTGTAAACAAGCAAAAGTTTCGAAAGTGTATTCAAAGTTGAAATGGTTCGAAAAATCATAAATCCTTTTTTAGAACTTCGAGTTTTATTAAATTACTACATATAAGCGACAAGAAAATCTGTTTTCCCCCATTCAAACCAAAAAATTTGCTTAATGTACGAAAAATTCAGGTTCAAGGTTCTCCGCCGAAGATCTTGTTTTAAACCATTGTTCGGCTCAGGACTTAACCAATTATTTCAGGTTTAATTAAATACTCGATAAATATTCACAAATGTAGTAAAAAATGGGACTTTTGCGAACAATCATAATAAATATTCGCGTAATGTTCGCCAAAGTTCTTAGAAGTGTTTGACTAGAGTTTGTAATACTTTTGCAAACTATCGTAACCGTATTATATACTGCAGCACGCTGATATTCCGATTTCTGAATCGTTTTTATTCCTTTTAGTTTCGACAATCTCTTGTAATTTACAAAGTTTTTTTGGTAGTCATTACTTTTTATTGAACCGACCATTTTGTTTTGCAACAGGTTCAGCTCATTTTCCCGTTATTCGGTTCAAGGTACGGTTTGTAGTAAATAAAAAGTCGGAATTACGGATTCGAAACAGTTCGGTTCAAAACCTTTTTGATGACCTGGTTAATAGACTCTTAGGAATTGAATCACCTGGCATTAAGCAATCAATTTCAGCTGCCTGATTTGGGAACCGTAGATATATTTGAAACCTTCTTTATAACGTTATTCTATTTGAACCCTAAAAAGGGCGAAAGTCGACTCTAAATTCTGAACTGAGCTGATGTACTCTTAAGCCGATAATGAATTTCATCTTTGAACTAGATTAACTTTTGGACTGAATCATGTATCATCTTGATTCAATAGTGCTTCATTCAGTCATTCAAGAGATCATCGCTACATATGTTGCTGTGAATTCAATAGTTGTGCCCAAGGTATACTAAACAAGGTAGGCTCACTCACAACTCCTTACCCAGCGGCGCAGAGCTCAACGTGTTCTGTCGAAAATATGCATTACGACTGTCGAAAATGTAAGGCACTACAATCGCTGATTTTCGTTAGAGAGATAGTAATCGAAAACAAACAGACTGCGAACATTCTGCATTACAATTTTAAAAATAATGTACGCATTCGTAATGGGAAGTTCGGCTCTGGCATACATCCTTAATACCTAGTAATGCAGGTTGTCGGCAGCCCGTTTACAAAGCGGCCATGCACATGGCAAAGTAATGCAGATTGTATGGGAGTATTTCCTTCATACTGATGGCAAAGTAACGCAGGAGTAACCCATTTTGTAATGGCAATTTGCGCCGCTGGGATATTTGTGTCAAAGAGAGCGAGAGAGTAATATATTTCAATACAAAGCCTACTAAGCTACTAAGTAAAACACAAAAAATTCGTCCGCCGAGATGCTTTGCTTACAACAGTTGCTTACCCAGCGGCGCAGAGCTCAACGTGTTCTGTAGAAAATATGCATTACGACTGTTGAAAATGTAAGCACTACAATCCTGATTTTCGTTGAGAGATAGTAATCGAAAACAACAGACTGGAACTGATCGGCCTGGCATACATCCTTAATACCTAGTAATGCAGGTTGTCGGCAGCCCGTTTACAAAGCGGACATGGCCATGGCAAAGTAATGTAGAATGTATGGGAGTATTTCCTTCATACTGATGGCAAAGTAACGCAGGAGTAACCCATTTTGTAATGGCAATTTGCGCCGCTGGGTTACTGACTGAAATTTATCAAGTTGTCAAGAGAGAGAGAGAGAGAGTGAGTGAGCCTACGTTGTTTAGTATACCTTGGTTGTGCGTTCGATTTTGCGACTTACATTACACAAAATACCGTTTATGTAATCGATTTAAATGTCAATTTTAATTTTTAATACCAAAGATAAATTTTTTTTAAGGCAAGAAAATATCAATGGTTGAAAAAAGAGCTAAACGAACAATAAGTTCATCTGAATTTATTCTTCATATTCATTGCCATATTCGGGAAGCATTTTCTATTGTATCGTTTTCTACTCCATAATCGCCTTCTGCAAATGCATCCCTAATATAGTCAACGCATCAGAATACTACACTTAATTTATTGAGGGTAGGTTAGTGAACGGCTAACATAAATTAATAGCTCACTTCGAAAAGTTTGTCGACAAAAACATATTAGGACGAGAACTGTTACTTATGTATCAGAGATCTTCAAGAGAGCCTGTTCTCCCGACAACACTCGCTGTTAAAGCGTATGCGGAGTGACTGACACTTGACAATTTGGCAGACCAGTCAAATTTACAATCGTTTTCTTATTCGAATTTTTGCGACTAAGTGTCTTGTATGATCGTCTGTCAAAATGGTTGATTCTGATTTGTGCTGCATTCGTACACAAACAAAGCACACACTAGAAAAACATGGATACGCATAGCTTTCATTAATCTAGCTCTTCTCTTCAAAAAGGCAACGGTAAAAAGAGAGAAGTAGAGAGGAAACAAATACAAAGAGCGTTGCTAAAATTTTTTTGGGGTAATTTCATGAACACTCGCTCTCTGTGGCAGCGGGTATTATTGGCACAAATATCCCAAGAGTGGAATAATGGCTGCATACATTTCTACGGTGGTTTTAGACAATCGAGTGTGAAAAATATCAAGTACGAATGCAGTACACTTGTAGTTGCACGCAAATCCTTGTCCATTTTAAGTGTGATCAGATCAGAAGTCTTACAATTTTAAACACGTTCTGCCTTTACTTTCTTAGGATGGTACCTCTAAAACTAGATTTTTATGGTATTGAAGCCTTACAAAAAAATATCATTAGGTGGCCAAATATGGACAGAATGTTGTGAGTGTTGAAATACTTTGCCATCTAAGCTTATGTATTAAGGGTAATCCTTTGAATGAGTTGGTTTCTTTCCGTTCTCCAGGAAACGAATGTCTTTATACCATTAAAAAATAATGTGTTACGTTTTCCTAATGCTGTAAAGGACAGACGCCTGATGAGTGTTCACATCTAAACAATAGTGACAACAATCCTGAAACAAAGCTGCCGTTTCAGTTTACTGTCTTAAAGGCACAGCAATATTTTCCTTTTGAAATTATCAATTAAAATTGAGAATGTTCCATATAATAGATTAGCATTAATAATGACACCCAACTCAAAAATAGATTTAAGCAAGAAGAAAAAAAAAAGTCCTTCCTTCATTCACAAAGGTTGAAGGACTTTCTTCACCTCCCTCGCTTCCCCCTTTCGTTTCATATGCATTCTCTGAGCTGTTTTGTGCGCGCTGTGTTTGGTTCTGGCCTTGAGCTACTTGCGCCTGGGTGTGACGAGCGTCATTGTCGACTCGGTCGGACACTCGCTGGCTCGTCGAGAGTTGACCTAGTTTTCTGTACGGTTCGGTTCGGGCTTGTTTCCGGAACCTCAGCGCTGAGTTGTTGCATTTCAACATTTTTCTATTTTGATAAAGCGGCGGGGGTGGAGGGGGTGGAACTGACTGCATGTTGTGGCTGCTGTGCGTCCTGCTGACGTCTTTGGCTTGAACATTTTTACGTCTTTTGTTGTGACTTTGGCCCAGTTTAGCATTTGTATATTGCAATTTATTGTTAGCAACTCATCAAAGAGAAAGGGCCATCCCCACACCCCCTCCTCGCCATTATCTGTCTCACTTAGCGATATGACGCCCCTTGCATATCAATTTGGTTTATTTTTATTTGCGCTTGTAGCTTTTGTGGCTTTTTTGACTTCTTTTGTGGTCTATGATTCACCAGGTCGTTTCTTTCTAAACTGGTTTTCTTGTGTATTTGTCACGTTCTGCTGTAAAAAGTGAGATCTTCCAGTGGTCTCTGTGTTATTGTTTTGGCTTGTTTCACCTCGATAAATTTTACCCCCAGACTTGTTGCAATCGCCATTTCCTCAATCTTAATTCCTATTCTAAAAAAAGTTTGTCATTGGCTTATTATCTTTCATTTGCACAGCTTTCTTAACTCTATTTGTTTAACGATAATAGAAACGATAAACTCGAGACCTTCTACATTTTTGTGTTGATTAAACTAAAAACTAACCTTCGAGTTGGTAATTGCCATGGTTGGCTATATGTGTTTACTCAAGGAGCAACAATTGTTGCCCCCTTTTGTTGTTGTGTTGTTGCTGTTGCTGGTCTGTCTAATGCAACAGTTAAAATAAGTTTCCATTCTATTAATTTTTCAAGCTAAACTTTCGTAATTGTTTGCCCAAAAAAAAGTGAACGGGCAAGCGAAAATTATTTCGCAAACTCTTGGTGGGAGGTTTTGGTTTCTAGAATTATTTAATTGTTTCACAAATTGCTTGACAAATGTTTTTTATTTACCCTGCGATTAGTTTCTCAATTGCCTGTAACGTCTTATGCAATCGGCAGTACTCTTATTCCACATAATTGACATCTCAAACAGGGCTTCAAACCGGAAATCGAAATGATCCGTTTTAAGTCACATGTCGGAACCGGAATTGATACTAATTTTTGTTTTAGAGCCGATAACTGTGTACCCTTATTATTGGAACCAATAGCACCGGTACAGATTCGGTTTGTTTTTCATCGTCTGCTCCAACTTTACGGCTGAGAATAACGACTTTCTTCTGCTGTGGAAAGTGTGGTACTCAGTTACAAAATTTTACGCATATTAGAACCAGCTGAGGTAGCCACAACTAATCTTCAAGCCAAAAATCTAGTTTTGAGTGATTTCTTTTGTTCCATTTGGATACACTGCAAAAATATTACAAAAATTCGTGCCCTCTAGCGAAATAGTTTTTTAAGGAAATAGAAAAGCGTAAGAAACACCTTTTTGAAATCAATGATTGTACAGTCGAGCTTCTCTATTGGTTGCGTTCATCGAAGTTCTCTATATACCGAATTCGTTTCCCTATTACATATTTCCTTCTCTATATTACGAATTTTCTTTATAAAGAATTTATTTTTGTCCCCTTGAAATGCGCTATATGAAAGTTTGAAGGAACATGTGACATATTTTTGGGCCCTAGGTAAAACGTAACGCTAAGTGACTGACTCGATTGCTGATCTATCACTACCTCATAATAGATCTAGCTATTAAACTGCATTCTTGTTTTTGTTTTCCACTAACCGTCCTGTCCAAGAATAGCATCAAAAGAGAGAGCATTTGTTTTTGACAGCTTGAAAAACTTACGAGTTATGTTCGCAAATAAAATATAAACTACGCGTTTAGAACGGAATGCTCGTCCAATGGAAGCAATTAATATTGTAATGAAAGTTAATAACTATGTTTTGTGATAATTTGAGGGTTGTTAACGGGTTATATAAATGTCAAAAAATGAATGTAACATAAGTATCTGTTCAATTATAAATTCGTGTGAAAACAATCATTTCATTTAAGCTTTTAGTTGTGAAGCTAATCGAAGCTAATGATTAAATTTATGTTAAAATAATCTTCAATATTTGCAGATTATAATAGTTAAAGTTTCTGCTGCGGATTTTTGCAGATTGCGGTGTTATCTGTATCAAAGCGGCTTCGCTTTTTCGTTTTTTTTTTTTTTTTTGTATGTGTATCAGTGCTTTTTTTTCCGTTTCTTGTGATAATCGTCTTGGCTTTTTTATGCCAGTTATTGTGATTGTTTTCTTTGTTCCTTTTGTGCAATGAATTTTTAAATTGATATTTTAATGTTATGTTAACGAAGACGGATAGCTGAAGAAATCGATGAGCCAGCTACTGATTATTTGCGTGAACAATTTTTTTGTTTATGTTGGGGATTGTTTGCTATGCTTCGCAGGAACTTAGGCACACCCACTGTGTGTTTTATTATTTATTATAATATTATAGAATTATAAAACGAGAAAGGCAAAGCTAACTTCGTCTGTACCGAAGTTTTGATACACTTTGAAATAGCTTGTCTCAACTTAACGGTTCCGACCAAACTTCGCAGATCAGCTTAAAAACATTACATATTACCCATGACCATGTTTTGAAATCAGAATATTAAAACCAAAATTTAAAATACAAGGGCTAGGAAGTCATCCGGGATCCGGTAAGTTCCGACATTTAGCAGTGTAAGAAAAAGACTTGTGCAAAGTTTCAGCGCGAAAGCTCCAAAAATGTGGGCTAACAGAGGCAATATTAAAATAGGCACTTTTCAAGTGTATGAAAAAGATTCTGCTATGATATCTACCACAAGTATTTTTGGGCGCTCGCTCTAAACAAACCCAACCACTGTGCACCGGTATCGAAATTCGCTTCGAGAGTAAGACCTGATATCAAATCAAGGGCTAGGCAAGTGTACCAAGAAAAACGAGAAAGCAAAGCTAACTTCGTCTGTGCCAAAGTTAAATTATATCGATTTCGACCAAATTTCCCAGCTTAGAAACATATTATTAACAATGAGCGTGTGTAAAATCGCTAATATTGAAAATAAAACAGTTTTTTTCACAAATACTCGACCGATCATTTCTATGGCAGCTACAAGAAGTAGTCATACGATCAGGGCGGTTCCGACATATTAGCAGCGTACAGTCAAAAGAAGACTCTGTGCAAAGTTTCTGAGGGACTAGTTCGCGTAGAAACAGACAGACGGACGGACAAAGCTTAATCGACTCACCTCGTCATGCTCATCAAGAATATATATACTTAATGTGGTCAGAGATGATTCCTTCTATGAGTTGCAAACTTCTGGGCAAAATTATAATACACTTTTCAAGAGTGCAATAACTTCAGCTCGACCGAAGTTTATTTACCCTTGGAGCATGATATACGCTTGCAACTAACTTAACTTAACTAGCAATAATTTTTTGCGATGATCTTTTGCTTAAGCAATTAATGTGGCAACGCCGAGCCAAATAATGACGGGAAGCCGCTTTAATGTTGGTAAATTTTATTATTCTTCCGAAATTGTTTTAATTAAAAATAATTATAAAGTGGAAAGCATCGAACAGATGTTCAGAGCGAAATTTGCATAAGGCTGGCCCTTAATCTCACAATAGGCGACAGTGAAATTGCGGCTGCTGCCTGAAAGAACTGACTTTAAGTCTGGCCAACCTTTCCTCCGATTGCTTGAATTGAATAATGCGTAAGCGGCCCAAAGTTATTTTTGAGCACAGCATCATTACCCTTATGAATTTGACTACGTACATCTGAAATCGTAGGAAGACGGTCAGATGCGGATCAAAGACGGGTGCACTCTAGCGTCTCCTTACGGATTTATTTCTTCCCTTAATCGTCGATTGTCATTTGTCGTACAAGAGTCATTTATTGAATTAAATCAATTACTTAGCTTACATTTTCGATCGCCGTTCTCGCGTAACCGTGCAGCAGCTAGAGTTGCAAGGTATTTTTTTTTGGCGGAGCGGAAAATTTGAATTTTTTGTGTGTGAAATAAAAAAAAATTTATTTGAGTTAAAGAAATTTAAGTTTGTTTTGTTTAAAAAAGAACTAACCAAATAAAAAAAGCGTGAAAAGGCCTAATCTAGTTTTCACTTGCGGTGTGTCTACCCTTCGCAGTCGAGTTCGAAAGGGTTTGTGAACAAGCATAAAAAATGAAATTGCTCGCAGTTCTGTGGCATGGCAAAAAATTTCGTTCGATTTGGCAAATCACTAGAAGCCAAATCGCTAGTGAATTCTGTGGCACACCTGTATATGATTTGGCTTTCTTTTTGTGACGTCTTTTACTATGCTCATTGTGCAAAATCATTTCATAAAGTGGGTCCGAAAGTGCGTGCATAAATACCATTTCAGAAATTCGACTTGCACACGAAAGTTGACTATGAATTCGATATCAATTCATGAAATGAAGAGGTTCAGTTTACTTAACATTGCATTGGTGCTGCAAGATCTGTTAAACAGCTGGTCATTTTGTGAATTTGCAAGTTGAAGAATTCTTGAATGTAAAAACATAATCGTAGAATTTGTAAGGCACGCAAACTAATTTGTTGTGAAAAAGCTTTCAGGAATTTTGGGAGCATCGGACACCTCCAGTGAGTTTAATTTTTGTCATGAATTAAGATTACATTTTTCCAAACTTTTTTTGTTCACACGGTATAAATATTCATATTGCAGGACTTAAAGTTATAACTATGGATTGCATACCAGAATCAGACTATTTAAGGTATTAGCGGATAGTGTGCATAAATCTGGTTTTACTTTAACATTTCCTAGTTTCGTCTTTAATTATGCGCACCAGCTACGGAAATCTTTGGGCCTGCAGTATGCAAATGCTTGTCTCACTTTTAGGGCTTATTATCGATCCCTTATTAATTTGCATTTTTCCGTCTCTTTTTCTTTCCGGACTTTCCCCAGGTTATGGACGTCGCGAGGTGGTCGAGTATCTGCTTAATAGTGGCGCCTCCATACAGGCCTGTGATGAGGGTGGACTGCATCCGTTGCACAATTGCTGCTCTTTTGGTCACGCCGAGGTTGTGCGTCTACTGTTAAAAGCCGGAGCGAGTCCCAATACCACCGACAATTGGAATTATACGCCACTGCATGAGGCGGCTAGCAAGGGGAAAGTGGATGTGTGTTTGGCTCTGTTGCAGCATGGAGCCAATCACACCATACGCAATTCGGAACAGAAAACGCCTTTAGAATTGGCCGACGAGGCCACGCGTCCGGTCTTAACTGGCGAATATCGCAAGGATGAGCTGCTAGAGGCAGCCCGCTCTGGCGCAGAGGATCGCTTGCTGGCCCTGCTCACTCCATTGAATGTGAATTGTCATGCCAGCGATGGACGGCGATCGACTCCCTTGCATTTGGCCGCTGGCTACAATCGCATTGGGATTGTTGAAATCCTACTGGCCAATGGAGCGGATGTCCATGCCAAGGATAAGGGTGGTTTGGTTCCACTCCACAATGCCTGCTCGTATGGTCATTTCGATGTGACCAAATTGCTGATCCAGGCCGGTGCCAATGTCAATGCCAATGATTTGTGGGCCTTTACGCCGCTGCATGAGGCCGCCTCCAAGAGTCGGGTGGAGGTGTGCAGTCTGTTGCTAAGCCGTGGAGCTGATCCCACTTTATTGAATTGCCACAATAAGTCGGCAATTGATGCAGCACCCACGCGGGAGCTAAGAGAGCGTATAGCCTGTGAGTAGTATGGTGATCTCAAGAGAGAAAAACATACCTAATGACAAATTCATTTCTGCTTTTCCAGTTGAATACAAAGGACACTGCCTGTTGGATGCTTGTCGCAAGTGCGATGTATCCCGTGCCAAGAAACTCATCTGTGCCGAGATTATCAATTTTGTACACCCGTATACGGGTGACACGCCGCTGCATTTGGCCGTGGTTTGTTTAGATGCCAAACGCAAGCAATTGCTGGAGCTGCTCACTCGCAAGGGGGCACTGCTCAATGAGAAGAATAAGGCCTTTTTGACACCCCTTCATCTGGCTGCTGAACTGCTGCACTATGATGCCATGGAAATTCTACTCAAACAGGGTGCTAAAGTCAATGCTTTGGATAGTTTGGGTCAGACACCGTTGCATCGTTGTGCCCGGGATGAGCAGGCCGTACGCCTTTTACTCTCCTATGCGGTAGACACGAATATTGTGTCCCTGGAGGGTCTTAGTGCGGCCCAGTTGGCCTCGGATAATGTACTTAAGCTGCTCAAAAATCCACCAGATAGTGAGACGCATTTACTAGACGCAGCCAAAGCCGGTGACTTGGATACAGTGCGTCGCATTGTTCTAAACAATCCGCATACTGTCAATTGTCGTGATCTGGATGGACGACATTCGACTCCATTGCATTTCGCAGCGGGATTCAATCGTGTGCCTGTGGTGCAATTTCTATTAGAGCATGGCGCCGAGGTCTATGCGGCCGACAAGGGTGGTTTGGTACCTTTGCATAATGCCTGTTCCTATGGACATTATGAGGTCACCGAACTGCTGGTCAAACATGGAGCCAATGTCAATGTGTCGGATCTGTGGAAATTCACTCCACTCCATGAGGCGGCAGCCAAGGGAAAATATGATATTTGCAAATTGTTATTGAAACATGGAGCTGATCCCATGAAAAAGAATCGTGATGGCGCCACTCCGGCGGATTTGGTAAAGGAATCGGATCATGATGTGGCCGAGCTGTTGCGTGGTCCTTCGGCGCTGCTGGATGCGGCCAAAAAGGGTAACCTGGCCAGGGTACAGCGTCTGGTCACGCCAGAGACCATCAATTGTCGTGATGCCCAGGGACGCAATTCCACACCTTTGCATTTAGCTGCAGGATATAACAATTTCGAGTGTGCCGAATACCTGCTAGAGCATGGAGCTGATGTAAATGCACAGGATAAGGGAGGATTGATACCTCTACACAATGCCAGCTCATATGGACATTTGGATATAGCCGCTTTGCTGATCAAGCACAAGACCGTGGTGAATGCCACAGATAAATGGGGATTCACTCCCCTCCACGAGGCTGCCCAGAAGGGACGCACTCAGTTGTGTTCCCTCCTATTGGCCCATGGAGCTGATGCCTATATGAAGAACCAGGAAGGACAAACACCCATAGAACTGGCCACAGCAGATGACGTCAAGTGTTTGCTGCAAGATGCCATGGCCACCTCATTAAGTCAGCATGGATTGAGTGCTTCCACTCAATCCTTAGTCAGCACTTCACCAGCTCCAGATGCCTGTAGTGGTGCCACCACCACCGCCACAACGGCAGGCGGCTCTTCGTCCTCCTCCACTGCCTTGCTGTCGCCCACCACAGAAACGGTTCTCCTGCCCTCGGGTGCCTCAATGATTCTAAGTGTTCCTGTACCCCTACCAATGGCCAGCTGTACACGCATTAGTCCGGCCCAGGGTGCTGAGGCCAATGGCGCTGAATCCTCCACAGCAGATGAACTGCTACCCGATCCCGAGTCCATTACAAATGTCTCCGGTTTCCTCAGTAGTCAACAGCTGCACCATCTTATCGAGTTGTTCGAACGCGAACAAATCACTTTGGATATTCTGGCTGAGATGGGACATGATGATCTCAAGCAAGTGGGGGTTTCGGCATATGGATTTAGACACAAGATACTCAAGGGCATTGCCCAGCTAAGAGCCACCACAGGTGAGTGGGCAACACATTTTAACCCATTTTCCTTTCACAATCTTAATTCCACCTTCTCTCTCTCCAGGCATAGGCAACAATGTGAATCTGTGCACTTTGCTGGTGGATCTATTGCCGGATGACAAAGAGTTTGTGGCCGTAGAGGAGGAAATGCAGGCCACCATACGAGAACATCGTGATAACGGACAGGCCGGTGGTTATTTTACACGCTACAACATAGTGCGGGTAAGTTGTGAGTCCATCAACTTTTGGCGATTTATCTGACCACCTTCCTTCTACCTTGTAGGTGCAAAAGGTACAGAACCGCAAACTTTGGGAACGCTATGCCCATCGCCGTCAGGAGATTGCCGAGGAGAACTACGTGCAGTCTAATGAACGTATGCTCTTCCATGGCAGCCCCTTTATCAATTCCATTGTCCAGCGTGGCTTTGACGAGCGACATGCCTACATTGGTGGAATGTTTGGAGCGGGCATTTATTTTGCAGAGCACAGCTCGAAGAGTAATCAGTATGTGTACGGCATTGGCGGTGGCAATGGTTGTCCCTCGCATAAGGACAAGTCCTGTTATGTGTGTCCCAGGTGAGAGTTAAATTGATTCCCGTTTAGTTTGATAATTTACTGTTGCTCTCTATGCGCCCCAACAGACAACTCCTCTTGTGTCGCGTCGCTTTGGGAAAGTCCTTCTTGCAGTACAGCGCCATGAAGATGGCACATGCTCCACCCGGTCATCATTCGGTGATTGGACGACCCTCGGCGGGTGGACTGCATTTTGCCGAATATGTTGTCTACCGGGGTGAACAGGTGAGTTGGCAATTGAAACATAGAGGGGGACAAAGCGTATTAAGAAAATAGTCAAATATATGAAAAAGTATATGAAAACTTGGTCAGGATTTAGTTGTGTAAGGATTATGATTGATATTCAGGGACGCGCTGAAAAGAAAAAGTGGACTCTTGGGCGGATGCACAATAGAAATCGTAGCGTTTAACAAAGCTAAAACATCAGTTTTAAATAACCATTAAAAGAGTATACTATTACGTTAAATAGAAGATAGAAATATTTTATGGGAAAGTGAAATATTAGAATCTAGCAAAGTATCAGCTATCATAGGCAGTAATGTTACTTTCATGACGGATGAGATAATAACCAGCTATGTTTTCCACAACGCTATATACCTTTTTTTATTATATTAACAGTCCTGTCATGTTGTAGTTTGCAGCTATCAAGTGGCTTTGTACAGACTCTGGTGCAACACTATATCCGCAACTTGATTTTTCAGTGTACGCAGTAGAGCTGGAATAACTTTGCGATTACCATTTGAAAGAACGATAAAAATTAATAAGTGACAAACATCAACACTTTTAGTGCGAAAATAAACCGTTATGTTTCATTTTCGATTTGCGCGATGTGCATAACTATAGCCGCACAGTTTAATATTCGTATTCTGTGTTTGCTGGCGGCGATTTTATTTGCGTACACTTGGTTGAGTTACTATTTGTAATAGATTTGTAAATATGCCAAGTGGGCCAGTACTGTCAGATGTCGAGAAAGGCCAAATTTTGTCGCTCAAAAGTGAGAATTGCTCATTTCGAGAAATTGTGCGAAATATTTAAAAAAAAAAAACGGAAAAAAACCGGAGGACGTAAGCCAAAGAAATATCAGTGTGACCAGCGCCGATTAGTGAATGCTGCAACTAATTCATTCAAGACTGCTAATGAATTAGCGGCTGAATGTGACATAAAAGTGACTCGCTGGACCGTTGCACGTTCTTTAAAGAAGCCTGAAAACATAGGGCGACAAAAATTAAAGATGACTGCAAGGTTACTGGATCGCCATAAAGAAGCCCGGATGAAATTCGCCAGAGATAGCATGGGAACTGACTGGACAAAAATAAAAAGATTTTATGATATATATCTGTACTTTTCTAAGAGAAATTTTTGGAGGAGGATCATTGATGATTTGGGCTGTGTTCTGCGAGTGTGGATGCTTGTAGTTGGCATTTCCAAGCACTCACATGAACTCCAGAGAGCCGACATTTTGCAAATGAATTTATGGCCTTCTCTTCACGGTAGAAGGCGTTAAAAGGTCATTTTCTAAAAGAACAACGCACTAATGCACGCAACACAAGGCACTAATGTTTGGTTTTTGGAGTGGCCCGCGTGCTCCACGACTTGAATCCGATGGAAAACCTTTGGGAGTTGATTGTCCGAAGTATTAATTCTCGAAACCCTAAGTACAAGAGTACTAAAGAGCTCAAATTGACAATAATTAAGGTATGGAAAAAACTCTCCCTTAGTGATTTAAAAAACCTCGTACAGAGTATGCAAAATAGGATCTGTGAGTTAATTAGTGCTAAAAGAGGTTACACTCATTATTAAAGTGAATAAAAATAAACTAATTATTTAACATTTTTCTATTGTTTATTTAATTAAGTGAAGGTCGGCTATAGTTATGCACCTCGCGCAAATCGAAAATGAAACATAACATTTGTCACTTATTTTCTCTCATTTTTAACGTTCTTTCAAACGGTAATCGCAAAGTTTTTCCAGCTCTATGCGTACACTGAAAAATCAAGGTGCGGCTATAGTGTTGCACCAGAGTTTAGTAGGGACAAAAAAAAAAAAAGTTTGTCAAATCTTTCCGGAAACAGCTTGTCAGAAATAGATAAAATAAAAAGGGATGTGTTCGGAATTGATGGGTTATCGCATCTGCCCCCACTTTTGGGGTAGGTTTGAAAAAAACCGAAGCAGTAATGTTAAAAACCCCCAAGTCAAAATTTCGAAAATCGATATTATACAGGGTGCTCCATTTAAAAATTGGAATTGGACCTTCAACCTTTTAAAAATATCGATCATTTTTTTAAAAAAAAAAAATTCTGAAAAAAAAACTAAAAAAATCGTGGAAAATTGCGTTGTATGCCCCTTACAAAAATTTAAAAATATTTGGAGAACATGAAAAAAATTTGCCCACATCAGAAATAACTATCCATATTGAAAATGATTTGCACTGTCACCACAGCAAGTCCTGAGAACTGTTGTTCTAATTTTATTCCTTGATTTACTTCGACTGTCTCGACTTGCACAACCGGAAAGAAAAGATAACTTGTCATTTGTCATCTTATTGGTGCTCTGCTTCTTCCATGCTTGTCACTGACTTCCAGACCAGTGGACACTTTCAACACTGAATACTAACCATCACTCTCGGGCCATGCTCGGCAGAGACAATCCTTGTTTGACACCAATTTCGGATGTGCTTACAAGTTTTACAGTATGTTCTTAAGACCATAAAAGAACGTTTAAGCAAATAAAAAACCAATCAAACAAATTTCCCGAAGGTAGAAACTACTATTACGATCCACGAAAGCAATATCTGGCAAATTTCTTTAAGAAAAACTCGAAGGCCCTTAGTACTAGGCTTAGAAGAAATTTAGGGAAAACAGCTGGTTAAGAAATTTCAATTTTCATCTAGGCAGTAACAATTATTTTGGTGAAAATACCAGGGATGTAAACCATTTACAGCCCTGCTTCATTTTATGTCAGTTTATTAACAAACTGTTGAGTATATAGGAAAATATTCCTAAAGTTAAGTATGATCTTTTTTACCTGTGCTAATGTGTCACGCTCTCTTCTATTTTCAGTCCTATCCAGAGTACTTGATAACCTACCAAATTGTCAAACCCGATGACAGTAGTAGTGGTGCGGAGGAAACAAGATGATGGATGCCCTCTGTTGGCTCCACGCCCACAACAACATCACCAGCACTGCAACAGCAACAGCAGCCACATCAACAGCAGCCACAGACGCAGCTTCCAAAGCCGCAACCACCACAACAGACCTCAGCTCCAGTTGCCAAGAGGCGGACCAGGCATACCAAGGGTCAGCCGCATCAACACCATCAGCAGCAGCTGCAATTGCAATATCAGCATTATCAGCCCCAACATCATCACCAGCAGCAGAATCCGATGCCAATGTCGCCCTCTGTGACCACCACTCAGCCCTCACCAGCGGGTGTTTTTACGCACAACACAAACAATAACAACAATAATAATACCCATAGTAATAACAACAACAACAACAATGACATGTCACCCATATCGAATAGCAACAGCTACTCCTCGGTGGATACCAACCAAACGCTGCTAAATTCTATTGCCAATCATCAGCGAAGCCGACAACGTCCACAACAGAATCGCAACAACCAGAAGTACAGTCAATTTATGATCATCACACCCGCCGTATCCATCGATCGTGACTTTGAGTATGAATCGCATTTGGATTTCGAGGACTTCGCCAATGCCGCTCACAACAATGGCAATCTCTTTCGTCTGGGACTGCGTCGCAGTGATAGCAGCAGCGATGACAGTGGCCACAGCAGCGACAGCAGCAGCTTTCGCTCCAATTACAATCCCTATTTGCATCACAGTCGGCAGCAATTGTTGGCCAAAGGGAATAGTAGCAATGGCCATAACTTTTATACCTTTTCCTCCTCCTGGCGCTGGTGTACTTTACTCTGCGCCGCCATGCGTTGCTTTGGCGCCGGGGCAGGACATGGGAATGCGCCGTACAGCAGCTCGTTGCAGCACCATCGACTTCGACGCTGTTCGTCCTACAATGCGGACAATGCCTATGAGCACTTTGCGGCACCCTTTAAACCGCGCAAGACGCGCGATCATCTTAACAATATTACCTACGAGTTGTGACGGTGGTCCGAAGTGGTTCTTGATCTCTTTGTCTATGTTGTTGGTGGCCACCACCACCACCTCGTCCTATCTCTTCAGCTCTTCTTTAGACTTTTATTACAATTCCTAGCTATAGATGTCGTCGTGTACTGTGTGTCGTTGTTTATGATTATTATTATGATTCTAATAGCCTGTAAACGCGATTCAATTCGAACGATTCGAGTAATCAAAAGTGAAGCACAGTTTTTGAGTGATTTTAATTCGAAATATGATGAAATCAAACTAAACGATTATACGGATAAAAAACTTATATGATCAACATGCATTACGCTCGCGCGTTTATTTAAGTGTTTAAACATAGTTAATTTAAACAAGAATTAAAACTCCAATTACATTTAAATATACATTACATATACAAATAACTATGGTGAACTTACTTTATTTAATTCTGGCGAATTTGGAGCTGGGTTTATCTAGGCGGGGTTTTATTTTTGGGAATATAAGAACACAGACAGACCTATGTGACTCAGTCGAAGAAAAAGCCATTTGCGACAACATCAAGTGAGTATTTTGTTAATCAGCGTGATGCATTTAGTTAATACAAATGTTCTAGCGTCTCAGCTTTTAACGGTTATGTATCTAGCGGAAATTTTTACATTTCAGTCAAGCTTATTTAAATTCGGATGACTATTTTGCACAGCTGTCATTGGATTCTTATCAGTGCTGCCCACATTGACACGGACATTTTAGGATTGAAACACAATTTGCGGGAAAGTTTACTTTTTTGCTTTAATTTGAAGAAAAATGCAGCCATCGAATGATGCAAAAAACTTACTGCGCACGAAACCACGCAGAGTACGCGCAAAAAAAAATAGTCAGAAATTAGGTCAAGCTCAACTATATCATACTCTGTACCGGGAGTAGAAGCTGAATGCAGCGCTGCTGTCGCGCTCATCCCTAAGTTTCTCTCTCTCTCTTTGCTGAATGAAATGCGGTGTTGGTTGTTGGGGAGGGGGAGGGATTTTTGGACTTTGTTGCACATAACTTGAGAACCGCTTATCCGATCTTTATCATTTCTTCGTCAAATCGATACATATTACTAATGAATAACTATCTCTAGAAGGCACGAATCATGTATCTTCCAATCTGTGGCAGATATAACGTTTTTTCCAAATTGCGGGGGCGGGATTCCATTATTTACATAATGGAGGACCAATGCTAAAGAATATAGTCTCTTATTTACCCGTCTTAAATAGCCAACCATTACATCTTCGTGATAGTCTAAACAAATCATAAAAATTTGTACATATCCGGATTTTTTGGACCGATCTTGATCTTGACCCGTCAATTTACACGTCATCATTATATAAAAAGTTTTAGAAATTTCGCGACTTTCGGACCGTTGGATCCAATCATTTACGCGTCTACAATCTCCATCTTAATGATTCCCAAAAATCATAAAATTTTGCAAATTTTGCAAAAAACCAAGCTTAAATAATAATTTTTGACTATACGGCTATACGGCTTCTATATATACTCGTTTACTATTACCGTCTATTAAGTCTTCAAAATTATCTTTAATCATATGAAGAATTTGCAAATTTCGCGATTCGGCGATGAGCCGTTCCATCTACATCTTCTATTTACCCGTCTACATTGCCATCCATCAAATCTTCATAATAATCATAGGTCATACGAAAAATTGGACAATTTTTTGATTATTCAATCTACGCCTCTTATTTTTTAACGCCTGCGCTTTCATTAGTACTCAAATAAAAATTTGACAAATTTCGCGGTTTTTAGTCTACACCTCTTATTTACGCGCCTTCAATTGCTATATATTCAATCTTCACGATTATCTTCGGTCCGTTGATTTTCTTGGCCACGCGTCTTTATGATACTTATGATACTCAAATGTTAATTTTTAATATTTAGCGATTTTTTTGACCATTTGTTCCTTTACTATTGCCGTCTATTAAATATTCATAATAATCTAAGCTCTTATGAAAAATGTAAAAATTTTGCAATATATGTATTAGAACGCTCACTATACCTTTCATTTGCCAACGCCTGCGGTTTTTTAAATACTCATATGAAATTTTGCCGAATTTTGCAATGCTTATAAGAAAATGTTCAACCTTCGCGATATTGAATATGCAGTATTCAATGGAAAGTGGGTTATTTAATTAGTATAAATCCAAATTTTCACCTCAATCTGCCTTTATTTAAAAAGTTTCATAAAATCCGCTGTCTAGTTATTACACAGCCAATTTGTCTCTTTCCCTCAATGTGAATTAAAATGAAAGCAAAAACATAATTATGTATGTATATATGTGTGAAAATAATGATTCTGGACTTCCGTCATCTCGTCAGCTTGTCAGTTTGGCGCAGTGATCTTGACAGTAGATGGAAGTGAGGAATGAAAGTTGCCCTAACATTTTTGAAGTGCGCGGCGCCTGGATCAGAAACAAGCATTTTCCGAGAATTGTTTTCTTACACCCTTTTGTTAAACAGAAATTTAAAATGGCTGCGTTTTGAATGTACACACTAGAGTGCCGATTTTTTTGAACTATTTCAAATAAACTAGTCATTAAAATGAACTAGCTCTTGGTTTTGAACTATAGTTAATTTTTTGAACAATGGATCATTTTTTAAACTATAGTTTATTTGCTGAACTATACACAGGGACGAGAACTTGGCGACAGAGGGAATCGCATTTAAACCGCTAACCAAAGCCATTTTAAGCAATATGTGCTGATCATTCGTGGCTCTTCCGTCTATCCAGTGATCTATGGTGCCAATTGTGAGGTTCTCTCACTGCTGCCCATCATTAAAGGTGATCGATCGAAGAACATGCCTAAGACCAAGAACGTGTTTTTCGAGTGCAATCTAGCCAAGGCCTAGGAGATACTTTGTTTCTTTTCCGAGCATTATTCCCAGAAATTTACAGTAACATCGTCTCTTATCCAGAGGAAAAAATGTCGGTAAAGCGTGCCAACGCCTATGTTGGCTGACTAACTGGCTGACATGTTAACCTGAATTTACTTAGAGGCAGAGGTAAAGGGGGACTCCCTCATTGTGTAAAGATTCCCCCCACGCGACATGTGTTATCCATGGCTGCGACTTCTATGAAGACATAGCCACATTACAACATTAAGAAATCCATTCCAGCATTTAGCATATAGCAAAACAGTTTCCTCTCAAACAACCTGACAGAGCAACTGCACAAACAAGCACCAAAGCCCTGACTTTACGCGCACGCAAACTCAACAAATCCATCGAAACCGGCATGGCTGTGTTTCATCAAACAGTGTGCAAGCTGTATTAAAATTTGCTTAAGTAGTTAAAATAATGAACTATAGTTAAAAAAATGAACTATAGTTCAAATTATAGTTCAAAATGAACTATAGTAAAAATAAACTTATAAAAATGAACTATAGTTCAAATAAAAATTATAGTTCAAATGAACTATAGTTCAAATGAACTATAGTTCAAAAAATGAACTATAGTTTATGAAATTCAATTTGAACTAAATAAAATCTAAATACGTTCAAAATTGAACGATAATTAAAAATGAACTATAGTTCAAAATATGAACGATAGTTAAAAAAATGAACTATAGTTCAAAAAATGATCTACAGTTCATGAAAAATTGAACTACTGAACTAGGTCATTATAGTGAACTAAAATTTCCAACTCTAGTACACACTGAATGACAGACCATTTTTAATTGTAAATAACGATGGCTTTCAGAAAATCTAAAGGAAAAATCTTTGCGAAAATTTGATTAACCCGCAAAATATTAGAGATGATGTCATTCGCCAATCAGGCCTTCTTGCAAAGAATATTCAAAACGAGAACGAAGGGAACATTATTTTCCTTAAAATTGATGGCTTGACTCACATGGATGGGTGATTGATTAATAAGAATGTGATATACTCGTCTTTTTGTTGAATATACAAGTATCGCTTAACGTATTTTTCGAATCACTTTGAAGTCAATCGTGAGCGTCAAATATTAACCAAATTTGAAAATATTCCTTAAATTTGTTTCCTCGTAGAGCCCCGAAATCGAATCATACATACATAGGCTTGAAATCAACGTTTTACTACTTTGCTTTTTCATTGTTACGACTTTGTTTCACTTTCACCCATCCACTTCTAAACTTCCACCCGTTTCGCACAAGTTCCCTCCCACATCCCGCCCAATTTGTTTCATCTTTCCTTCAACCAAAACAAGTTGTTTTCGCGAGCAGTATATAAAGACAAAGTTTAGCGAAGAAACCTAACACAATAACTAAACCCATATATATTTTATCGTCCGACGACATATCTCCCCTCAGTACATTTTGCCGGCAGTGTTATGTCCCTTTTTTTTCTAGCGGAGTTATGTCGCTTAGAAACTCTCGATAATACTAACCCTAACCGATATGCGTTTCAGTTTTAATCTCTGCTTGAAATTTAAGTGAACCTACCGAAAAAATGAAAAAACGTTGCCGAAAAATTTTTTGAATTTGATTTTTGAGCTCACCAATCCAAATTACAATAAAAAAAATATTTTCTGTAGAAATAAGACATTTAATTTTTGTTTTGTTTTGTAAACTAGTGCTATTAAAGAAGATGAGAAAAATTGATTTTACAATTTCATTCGGCATTTTTTTTCTTTCGCGCATTTGTTTAAATTTTGGAAAGCAAACCTAAATGAAAGCAGGGCATCCACACAATTTGTTCGAATTTGCTTCGTCGACAACTCCTCCGACTTTTAATCACAACAGTTATGACTATGGCGAAAAATAACAATCATCCTAAATCAAATTAAAATCACATCATTTCGGCAAATCAATATAACTACTCGCTATTTGTTGTATGGTTGCTATTTCTTTGTGGGTCCTGCTTTGTTTTGTTTCACTAACAAGTGCAATTGAAATTTATCTTTGGCCCAAATAAAGTTATTTTCATCTTCCCGTTTTATTTTCTTAATTTAACTTCAGTTGATCGCTGATGGCTTAAAGGTGCAAGCAGAGTGACGTGTGTTGAGGAGAGTCAATGTTAGTTAACTGTTCACAAATGTGCTGTTAAGCGTAACATTAATATTTAGCTGGGAGCATGTAAAATGTTAAGTGTGGCGAAATCGTTACTTCTGCTTCTTCTTCCCACAGTTTTTGTATGAAACTTATCGTTACTTTGCATGCCACGAAAATTGAGGGAAAAAGCAGCTAAAGTAACGATTTCGCCACACATAACATTTTACATATTCGCGGCTCAGCAGTAATGTTGCCCTTAACAGCACACTTTGTAGAATCAACGTAGCAGGCTGTTGGCCTCAATTTACTTTGAACAGCTGATACAACATTGTGGCTATCAATGTTTCGTGGCTCTACTTCTTCTACGCTAAAGTAAATTTAATGAAATAAACAAAACAATGGCAGAAAGACATAAACGAAAGAGCCGGCTAGAGACGTTTTCGCATCAAGACAAAGTAGCTCTTATTTTGGCAGTAAAAAAGCGGCCAGTTATATGGGATCCTTCCCACCCCAAGCATTCCGACTTGAATGCTGTGAACAAGGCTTGGCAAGTAGTAGCCGAGGTCATAGAAAAAGAAGGTAAGTGAGAAATTAAGTGCATAAACCACAATACGTTTAACCAATATGTTCCAGTGGTGGAATGCCGAACAGGATTCAAGGCTTTGAGAGAGAGCTATCGCTACCATAGCAGAAGCGCAGGCAACAAGCGAATAAAGGCTGGTATTGCCTGTGGTGACCTATTAGATTCCCCTGACGATCGCAGCATTGATTGGGAATTTGGCGACTTGATGTCCTTCTTGCCGAGTGTCCCATCAAAGCGCAGGTAAGTCGCTTAATAATATTTATGTGAATTAATTTAAAGAACGATACTTACTTTTCCCAGCACATTGCAGACTGACTCTTCGTGTCCCTCTGAGGAGATGTACCTGGAACACTCTTCAGTGGATTTTGATGAGTTTCCTTCAGAGACTGTAGAGATGGAGTCGTCCACTCAGGTGGAAGATTTTGTCGAAGAAGAACCCACAACTTGCAGCTACACCTACGTAGATAACCCACAGAAAAAGCGTCGCAACGTCGCTGAAAAACTAGAAAAGTCAGAGGGAAATGACTTGTTAATCAGCACAATTGCCGAATTGGTAAAGCTTCAAAAGAGCATTATAGAAGCGCCCACTTCCTCCTTGCAAAATCCTGAAATGCACGCATACTGGGATAGCATAATAAGAGAATTGCCCCCATCCAAGCTGCCAGAGGTGAGAATTGGCGTTAGTGAGCTGCTGCACGACATTTACCGAGAGTCGAAAAGTCAAATAAATAAATAGAGGGGAATTATATGTTTATAAATGTGTCTTAGATTTTAATTTTAAAATAAACTAATTTTAAATGTAAAGTTGATAGTTAGCGACCTTTCTAAATCGTAGAATTTGAGTATTGCGGGCTCGAGGTCAATACTCAAATTCCTAATTTTAAATGTTTGCATCAATTTGCTCTGGGACCGATTCATTTTCGGAATTCACAAAATCCCTCAAGCTGTCTCTCACGAATTTGGCATAGTCATGGGGACGACCTCTAAATGGTTGCAACGATGCCAGAGGTAATTCAACATCATCGAAGCTGTCAGTTCGTCCACCCAAATAGTCTTCCTCAGCAATACGCATCAGGAAATTGTGAAGCAAGCAACAAGCCAAAACAATTTTCTGAGCTTTTTCTGGCTTGCACTGTAGGGTTCTTTGGAGACACATCCATTTCCAGCTCAGAATGCCAAACGCCTTTTCAATGCATTGCCCTGGCCTACTCAGTCTGTGATTGAAGATACGCTCTGCTCGGTTTAGAGATCTGCTGCTGAACGGCTTCATTATTCTTTTGCACAATGGAGAGGCCTCATTTCCAACCATAAAGTATGGCAACTTTATTCCTCCCACTTTTTTGTCCGCTGGAAATGTTAAGCGGTCCTGGAGTATGGAATTACCAAGATTGGAACTTGAAAATATGTTCACGTCTCCTGCGCCATGTATACCAACATCTAGAAAGGTAAAGCGACATGAGGCATCGCATACAGCCAAAATTGTAATGGAATGGGATCCCTTGAATAAATGGAAAACTTTAATTAACCAAATATATTGCAACTGTATACAAATTTTACCTTTTTGTTGGAAGACATACTTCCACTTTGAGCTGGTGTTCTAATGGGTACACATTTACCATCGACGGCTCCCACACAGTTAGGAAAGTTACACTTCTCATCAAATTCATCTGCATATTTGAGCAGCGAAGCAGCTTCCCAAGTTGGCACTTCTGAACTTAATTCTGAGCAGATAACATCGCATACTGCTTCCAGGATATCACCAAAATGCGACTTGCTTATCCTGTACGTTGAGGTCAGATGCCGTTGGAAATCTCCGGAAGCAAAATATCTGTTAAATCAAAGTGCCAATCATTCAATTTAGTTTCCCTTATTAATATAATTGCCTATACTCACTCAATAACAATTGCAAGCTTTTGAATGGGAGATATGGCATCACGTCTTGTGTTCTTTTTTGGCAGCAAATGTTCTTCGAGTAACGAAAACAGTTCGTGAAACACTTTGGAGCTCATGTGGAAATTTTCATAAAACATTGAGGGGTTCTGTATCAAATTTTCAAACTAAAAACAAACAAGATATGTTTAAGGGGAGTTGGAAAAATCGTTTTTGACCGTACTCACATCCTTGGCGAATCGGTCTCTTTCAGTTCTTTTAGGAAGATGTGGATTTACCGAAAACCTTCGCCGGCTTTGAATTCCCTTCTCCTCCTGACGCTGCCTTAGCTTCTCCAACAAAACAATCAGCAGACTATTGTTTGCCAATATAAGCGCTTTCCGTCTTTGAAAATAATAAGTTAATTAAAACTAGGTTTTTCGGTTTGTTTTTTTGTCAACTTACTGGTTATCCATTTTTTAGTTGTAAGCAATTTCACTTGGCTAAAAAGTTGTATATTTTGTTGGGCCTTAAACAACATGCAGATTTGGTTGGTTTGTTAGCCGCAAGTTGTGCTAGTGCATTGACCGGGAACTATAGTTTAGTCTGCGTACATACATACATTAATAAATTTTCCTATATTTTTTCAAACAACGAAAAGGAAAAGGCAGACGCAGAGCCCTCATCAAAACAAAGCACAGCTGACTGAGTAGTGTGACCAACTATGGCTTAAGACCTTAAGACCATCCTGTCAATTGGTTTCATATGAACAGAGGTCGGAGGACAAAAATATAGTAGCGTTATAAGTTAGCGATTCAAATTTTTGATGGTATTTATTCTAACATTTTATTTGAAAGTTGACAAAGGGGCAATTAGAGGGTCGCGCGTGACATGAATTTGAGCGAGTCACTGTGATCGTGATAAAAACACAGAGTTTCGTGCGTACGCATACGTGATCCTTGCGGGTTTCGTGTTAAAGTCAATCATTGAGAAAATAAGTCATGCAGTATTTCCGATATTTAAATTACATTAAGTTTCCTCAAGAAATAGTTTTTGGGAATATCAATAGTTTTGGGATATAAATCGCTCACATAATTCAATACTGGCATAACTCAATAGTATTGTGTCAATTTTGTGTAAAAATTTTCGTACTGATATCTCTTTTACTTTCCATGTGATATGAAAATATGTCTCAATATAATTTTACAGGTTCATTTTCAAGTAAATGCAAGAACGTCATATCTCAGTTGTCATGCAGTCGATATTGAGCAAATATACATTGGCTTTTAGTTAAAACATTATTAAGCAGACATGACAGCGACACGAATCTATATTAACTCACGCCATGAAGCGCAACTTAAATTAAAATGCAGAAAATGGCCTTTACCCTTTGGTACATTCGACTGTAGAAATCGGTTATTTGAAATTTATTTTTCTGATAAGTAGCATCAAACCTAGAGTACAAAAGGATAAATTACCACAAGACACAATACTGTAGTGGAAGGCTGCTAGAGAGAAAAGGCGGGACACGCCCTGTTTTTAGCAAGAATTATCTTCTAAAACACGTTCTAACCCCACCCTTACAGCCACGGTGTCAGAACTTAGTGATTATTTATTTTAACATGGCAGAAGAAAGACGACCATTCGAATCAAAAAGGGGTAAAATTAGCCATTTTCATGTTTTATCAATGATCAGCGTAAATAGTATTCTAAAATGTTATAATTAGGATTTGATATTTAAGAGCTAGAGATTATAAAATTTATAATAAAGGGTGATTTTTTAAGAGCTATGGGAAGTTTTAAAAAAAAAACACATAAACTTCAGAAAAAGGCATGAAATCTTTATTTGAATCGATAGTACGGTCCATATAATTTAATGTTTGAAGATTATTTCATGCAAATATTCACCGTGACTGCGCCTCAAATGGTCCATCCGCTTAGTCCCATTTTGGCATACTCTTTCCCACATTTCGGCCGGTATCTCACGAATAAATGCTATAATGTTGTCTTCCAATGCGTCAATTGAAGCGGACTTGTCTGTATAGACATGAGCTTTAACATAGCCCCACAAAAAATAGTCTAAAGGCGTTAAATCGCACGATCTAGGCGGCTTTTTGACCGGTCCCGAACGTGCAATAAAATGTTCACCGAACTCGCCTCTCAATAAGTGCTGTGAGGCATGTGGCACCGTCTTGTGGAAACCACATGTCATGCAAGTCAAGTTGGATATCATCTCACGGTAGCGCTCACCATTCACAGTTACGTTACGATTCGCATCATCTTTGAAGAAGTACGGTCCAATGATGCCACCAGCCCATAAACCGCACCAAGCTGTAACTTTTTCTGTACGCATTGGTAGCTCTTGCAATGCTTCTGGCTAATATTCACTCCAAAATCGACAAATCTGCTTATTTACGTACCCATTAAGCCAAAAATGAGCTTCGGCGCTGAACACAATTTTTCGGTAAAAAAGAGGATCTTCGGCCAACTTTCCAAGAGCCTATTCACCAAAAATTCTACGTTGCGGTTGGTCGTTCGGCTTCAATTCTTGCACCAGCTGTATTGTGAAAGGCTTCAGACTAACAGAGGCCCAATTGTTGCGAACGGCGACGAATCGATAATTGATGGTCATCATTAACACTGGCCGATTCAGCTGCGATATTTTCTTCAGTTCGCACTCTACGTAAGCGTGTTGGTTGTTTAATGTCCAACAATGTAAATTTGGTGCGAAATTTAGTCACAATAGCCCGAATAGCCGCTTCAGTGGGTCGATTAAACTGACCATAAAATGGAAGAAGCGTGCTCTTAACAGAACACGCAAAGTGATAATATAATGCAATAATTTGCAAGCGTTGTTCGTTTGTAAGACGATTCATGGTAAAATTATAGACCAAACTAAAGATGTTTGACAGTGAAACAAAACACGAAACGTGCGTGAGCTGTTTAAACCAGTGTTGCCAAAAAGATAATAGCTAAAAAATCACCCTTTCTTTAATTAATTTACTCGAAACTAGTAGAACCTTTTTTTCTGGGTTAAATCCATTGAGAACTTTAAACGTGCTTTTCTCAAAATGGATTATTTTGAGTTATGCCAGTATTGAAGTAAGTGAGCGATATGTGTTACCTATCAGGTCTGTTCCCGTTTCGATTTCGATTAAATCATGCGGAATCGGAATTGTTAAATATACTCTGTTTTAAAAACCGAACGATTTCTTCGGCTTTTAAGTTCAAAATTCCACTTACCTTCTTTCGACCATCTTGATGACAAAAAAAGATTCGCCCAAATTCTTTTGCCGTTTCTTAAAAATCACTACTCTTACCAATTCCGATAAGTCGAACTCGGAAGGGAACAGGACTGTATACCTAAAAATCTGTGGCCCGGACTGACTGACAGACGGACATATTATAAACCCACTACCAAAACTGATTACCGTAGAGATCTAGGATTAGGAATAGATCTTCGTTTAGTTATGCAGGCGTGCAATAAGAAAGAAAATTGGAAAATTTGGCCGCGAAGTGGTTGAAAACGCCAAAGAAAAGTTTGTATGGGCCTATGAGAGATATGTGTTAGAAAGAAATAGCAATTAACAAGAGAGAGAAGGAAGAGGTGTACTCCACAGCCCAAAATGAAAGGGTGGCTGGTGGAGAGGAATGAGGTGGGACGGGAAAGAGTGGAGAGCGTAGGAAAAGGGCGAGGGGAGAGGAATGAGTTGGGACGGGAAAGAATGAAAAGCGCAGGAAGAGGGAGGGGGCGAGAGAAAAGAGTCGAGAGCTGTGGGGAGGGGGTGGGAATCAAGGGGGAAAGCCAATTTGAATTAAATTATAATTGCAGAGTGGCTGCCAGGGGTCGAAACGGGACTTATGTCAAAGTTTTATCGAAAAATATTGTCTCTTTAATTTTTGGGAAAGACTTAGAAATCTATACGTTCCCAATTATGGGCAAGCAATGCTGATGCTGTGATATCCAGAATCTTCATATATATCATATATATGCTAGGTTTGTGCGCTGGACGGAAGTATCGCTAGCCCCGGAATTCACTATGTTTCGGTTGTTTCAGAATCCACTTGACGGAATTGATTAATATATAATTCCGGAAATTTCGAGCACCTAGAAAATTTGGGTGGGTCCTTTAGGACCGTGCGCTAGCTCGGCCGTAAAACCAAATATAATCAATTGGGTTATTAGTAAATGTAAGATTAGCTTACATTTCTTTAATTTGATTCTTTCCCTATGAAAATTCGATCAAATATACGGGGGTGCCACAGAAATCTCTAGAGATTTTGCCGACGGTTGGTTTGTAAATCTCTCGAAAAATTCGTTGGCGCCACAGAACTTCTAGAGATTTCATTTTCTAATTAGAAAATCTAGTTGGAGCACCAGATGTTCCAATTGATGATCCATCTCTAAAAACAGGGCTAAATCTCTCGCCAAAAAATTTCCCTTATTCTAGATGTGGGTTAATTTAATGATTAACTGAAATTTTTTGATTGTGTTATATGTTTTATGATGCATTTTTAAATAATAATTCAATTTTAAGGCGCATTCTCCACCAATATAATGCAAAATTTAAAAATTTGTTTACGCTAAACATGAGATGTTAGTTTTCCTCAATCGCCTTAACCGAGAGGGCGCCACTTCGACAAAGGCGCTATGGAAAGAGCTTTGAAAATCTTAAAATTAGGTTTGAAACCAACCAAAAGAAATTTCTGTGGCACCTAAGAATTGGAATTCGGTTGAATTTGGTTGGAAGAGGTTTCTGTGGCACCCCCGATAGTATTTTTAACCACTTTTAATTTTTTGGCCCAGGTTGACCATTAATTGCGCTTAATAGCTGTGTTCGCCTTTCATCTAATATATGGAAAGCACAATATATTTCTCCAAAACTCCCGATACAATTTCTTCTTGAACTTCATGTAATATTGAAATTCGTTACTTACCTATATATTCTCTTTAAGGATTCTCCATGTCGAGGCTGTTTTATGGACTTTTTTTAAAAATAAATCTTATTTGAAAACGCAAAGAGATTTTCCAATTCAGTTTATTTTATTATGTTACAAACAGATTAAAGTAAGCAAACAAATTTTTACTGCTTCGATGCGAGGGCTGACCCAAAAGATATCGGTCGTAAAAGTGGGTGTCCAAAAAAAAAAGTTATAGTGCTGGCGGCCATGATTCCACGTCTCCAGGATGTCTGAAATGAAAAGAAAAAACGGGGTTATAATCAGTACAGATGTAATTCTGGTCTGAACCTCGAACAAAATTTTGTGGGTTTTTTTGACAAAATGGCGGCCATTAGAAAAATCGATTTTATGCCCTTTTTTGTAGTTTAGTGTAAAAAAAATAGTACAATTTTTTTTAAAATTGTGGTTGAGGTTCAGACCAGAATGGTGACAATTCTGCGTCTATTTCAGTTTTAATCATCAAAATCGGTTCAGTGTAACTGGAGAAATCATATCCGCCAGTTCGAAAAACGTGTGTTTTAAACGAACAAACACAACAAAGAGGCTAGGTAGTATTCAGCGTTTCTTGGTACCTCTACCAAATCATCAGGACCCCCGCCAAGACGGCCCCCAACGACTCCACCCAGCCGGAGCGCCAAACGTTTGGGAATCCTAAACGACGACAGCAAACGGACACAAGAAAATGGGCCCAGACCTGTGACTGGGTTCCCCAATCTTGGCTTTGCAATGTTAGTGAGAGAGATTTCCTCCCGCTTCAACACAGTAACCAAAGTTTGAGACAGAGTAGCATTCAAACCGGGTTTTGTGCTATAAATGAAACATTCCTTTAGCAGCAACGACGCCGGCCCGTTAAGGTGCGTTTAACGACTTTATGATAATCAAACCATCAATAGTAAGCTGGCTCTAGGTCTCGTTATTTCGCACCTAACTTCAAAAAGCAGGAACAGGGAGAAAAAAATAAAAAATGCAGTTCTAGAATGGTTCGATTGCATATTATTTCATCAAAATCGGTTTAGTAGAACTGGAGAAAAGTGGCTTAGCAGTCCGAAAAAGTTGCTTTGAAAGTAACCAAAAATATTACAGATATTATATTCTTACAGATATTAGTCGGCGATGCCAGCTGCATACAGCGGACCTTCCTCATCTTCCTAAAAACTGTTTTCGTCAGCAGCTCCCTCTGCTCTGCGTGCCATTCTGCCTTCTTTAGATGCGGCCGCAGCTCTAGTTTCTGAGCGGTTTAGTCGGTAGTAGCATTGTGTAGGTTAGCCTTCGATAATTATCGATTAAAAGCCGATTAATAATCGATATCGATCTGGGCGACAATATGTTACCATTCAAATTCAAGAACCAGCCGTTATATCACAGCTTTATTCACTCGAAATTTTTTTACTCAAAAATTTCTCGTTTTAGCGAAAACATTGTTCGACTAAAAAGGCTATATCTTCAAATCGGCTCACTCTCTTACCGTTTTATACCATAGTTAAAACTTAACTGACCAAACTTCGCAGATCAGCTAAACAACATTACCTACCGTTTTGAAATATATGAGAACAACGTTTTTCTCACTAAAACGTTTCGAACGACTTTGTATGCAGCTACACCCGTCCCATAAAAAGACTCTGCAAAGTTTCACTCATCCTTCAAACTTCGCAACAACCGCCAAAGATTTTCCACGCCTGATCAGGAAATTCCTTTTTGGGGCGAAACTTCTGAGCAAAATTTAATACACTTTTCAGTGTTAAAAATTTTTGGGATATTTCAAATACCAAGCTATAAAAAAGCAAACAAAAAAATCGAAAAAAAAACTGGTGAACATGGAGAATACCCCCTTAAAGGTTTCGGATTCTTGTATGATGAATCTAAAAACTAAGTAAATCGTGCATTACTTCTCTTAGAAGAGTTTAGCTCTTCATTATCGTTTTGCACAATACTGTTGATCGCAAGATTGCCACATATTTCTTTTACCTTAAGCAAAATATCGTTCTGCTTCTCATAAGAAAGAATACAATGTTATTTGAATTCTGAATTTAAAAACATGGCAATGTAGTGCAAATAATGGGGCTCTAACCGATACCTCTACTGATTTTTGAGTAACTTATTTAAAATTATTAATTATATAGAAAGCAAAATAAAATTCACGAAAATTCAAAAAACATTTTCTATAGGTAAAATAAATTTTAAAAATTTCGTGAGTACTACATATCTTATATTCACGATGTTTGACTTTGGCTCACTCACGAACCACGCACGGATCAAGGATGCTCACGCACGAAAATCTGTAGTTGCTCAAGATCACGCCGTGACACGTTTAAATTCACATCACGAGTACACCTCTACTTCAGACCTTTTGATGCAAGTGAGTATTGCCAAAAAACGAGAGCACCAAAGTGCGTAGGTCCCAAAAATTTTGATATTTCGTATGTGGAGCTTTTTGTTTTGGAAGTTGCTTTGTTGAAGAGTATACTAAGCTTAAACCAGAGTCCCGCCTCTATTTTGCAAAAACAAATAACTGCTAAGTGAGCGCGCTCTCTCGTGGCTAAACACACACACAAAACACAAAATGAGCCTGTGTGTTTTGCCGGCCTTTGGCTTAAACCCATGTATGTATAAATAATGCGAGCCAACTTCCTGTCATAGCAGTCAGCTTCTGACCGTCTGCTCTCTCTCTCTCTCTATCTCGCTTTTGCTCTCCCTGGCTGTGCCGTAATTTGCAACTGTCAAACCGCTGTCAAGTTAAGTGCGCCTACAAATTTAAATGCAACCGCCAACCGCATCAGATGAATAATGATGATGAATGCTAAAATACGCAAATATCTTTCTTTTTGGCCACGCACTCCAAGCACATTGCTCTGTCAAAAGTGCTAAGCATTTGGTGCCAGTTCCAGCTTGACGGCTTGACTCAAGCGAAGAGCATTTTGTTTTATTTCTTCTGCCACTTAAGTTTTCTTTTTGGGGCTTTTTCTTTTTTTTGGCAACATATGCAAGTAATTTGATTAAATTATATAATTACAGGGCAGCCGACGCTTGGTCTTGACTTTGACGAAACACGCAAAATGCAGCACGCCACATTATGGTTAAGACCTGAAGTTGATGTGGAAGTTAATTTTGCACACTGTCACAAAAACTCAAATTTATTTGTGGTTTTAAGGAAACTAGATATAGTTCATGTTCTAAACAGGTTCATGTTTGGGTCATTCAATAATTGTGCATGTTTTGTGGGAATTCACTGTATTGTATTATTTCTTATCTTTAAAATAAATTATCACAAACTTTGGCGATTTTTCAGTCTCTAACTCTTAAGTAAAAGGTGAGGGGTGCCAAATGCCGGGCAAAAAGTGTTCAGAATCTTATCTCTACCTGGTAATTGCAAAGTGTGCAGTTTCTTGTGTACGGGAATCTGGACGACGTATGATTTAAGCCAGCGTTTGTCAACAATGTAGAGGCCGAAAATTAGGAGTGTATTGGGGACCGAAAATAAAGCGACGCAAACCAGATATGGCCTAGTTCATCGACTTCTGGTCAGCGACAGAAAAGTCGCTTGCTCTTTTGACACAAGCCTCGGCATTCTAACGGCCTTTGTCGGTATGAATAGCGAAATGTGTTCGGTCCGTGCGGGCCAGGCGTGGTAATCGCTGATGTAAGCCCATTAGTTCGGTTCTGTCACAAAATAGTACCAAGATGGTTGCGGCTTTGAGGTCATTCTCAAGGCTTTGAGGTCATCCTTTATAGCCAAAGGATTGTACTGCTGTAGGTGATGCGAGACTGAAATGGTAGGAAGTAATGTTTCTATGAACATTCACATGAAAATCTTCTTTCTATAATCACCATCGCTTATTCTAATATTGTTGCCTCGTGTTATTTAAAACAAATTTTCATGTCTGTAATTTTGTTTAAAAATAATTTTTAAGACATTGCCAAAATCCAATTTTGATATTTACACTTTGAAATAAATTCTTATGTTATTGATTTAGGGCCGATTTCACATCTTCTACATAGAGCTATCTGTCACACAAACTAACAAATAACTGATTAAATTTAAGGCTTATCTGACACATAAAAGCTACCTGGGAGAAGAGAAATCGGAACGTTAAATATTAAATTTTCTTACACCTTAATTTAGCCATAAAAATAGTAAAATTTCTCTTATATATTTTTCTATTACAAATTTTTACAAGCAAAAACTCAATTATTTTGTTTCAAATCCAGAAGCAGAATCCCATTGGATTTGAAATGCTATGACCCACCATTAGTTCAATACAAATAACAACGAATTATACAAATTTATACATACCCTACATGTAAGCCTCAGTACTGAATTTGTCAGTGCTGATTTAGACCTGAGAAGTAAAAATTTCTTTAATTCATGAATGATTTCGAAGATCCCCGTAGAATGGATATTCGAAATATACACTTTAAGATACATTTTTTTAAAATATCCTTTTCACATTTTTCAGCTCCTTTGGATGAAGAATGAAGATCAATGAAATATTTTTTTTGATATATCCTTTTTAAGCGAAAATAAATCGACTTCGAAAATTTCCAATGGATCCGAAAAAACAATATTTAACTTAACTATCCAGTCCAAATGGATACCGAAAATATCCTGAGGATCATCAAAAACTATCCTTTTTTTCTCAGTGTATGCATGAAACTAACCGATGAGTTTTGTACTGAATTCATGCCCGAAGGTTAAAACGGAGTAGGTCCTGCCTGTGTTAAATTCATGACCGAAATGCTGTAAAGTCAGCCATGATCCGAATCAGGGCTGATTCAGTTCTGATTCAGTACAGAGCCGTACTGAAGGGTAATTTAAACTTTTTACTTTCTCTGGTTTAAACTTGGGGCCCTTTGACTGAGCACGATTGGAATGTCGCATCGCATTTAACCATTGCACGTGCTTGTTGCTGAATTTCTCAGATACTACTTATACAGGGGTGTCCTGGAAATCTCTAGAGATTTTCGTATAAACGATTGCACTTCGAACTAAACTGGAACGATTTTATTTGCGAAGTGCTAAGAATCAAACCGTCTACTAGATTATGTAATGGCGAAGAACGAAGCCAGTCACTGCATTTTTCAAATCTACTTGGCTTTGCGGGGGGGAAACGTACGTCGTGCAAATCTTAACATATAAATTCAAACAGCTTTAATATGAAATGATGATAATATGAAATGATGATAATGATAACGTTTACACGAAAACCTCTAGAGATTTCTGGAACACACCCGATAATGAATTTTTATGTACCATCTGCCTTAAAGTATGCAACAAAGTACTTTTTTTGCATATCGCTTAATTCTCAAGTTGGAATTCATTGCATTATCAATAAAAAATGAGGAAACTGAGATTTGATGTTTAAATATGTGCTTCATTTTTATTTTAAAACAAAAGTTGCTAATTTCTACGATGCAATTTTTTCCAAATGTTAATAACGATCATTCAAAACAAGACTGCAAGCCGGTCCGGAACCGAAGCCCACAGAACCGGTGCGGTTATTTGGGTAAATCGCACCGATCCATGGACCGGACCTTCTAAATCTATTACATCCCGAACCTGAACCCAAACCGAACCCACTCTGTTTGAAAAGGGGTTTATATTTCGAAAATTAACTTAAGTCAATTCAAAAAAAAATTTTTTAAATGATTTCTTCATTATTGTTGTGTCTTTTAAAAAAATTGGCAATTAAAAAAAATTAAAAAAAAATAAGTAAATAAAATATTTTAGCCAGGAAAAATACATTGTTTAGCACTGCATCGGTTGTGGCATTATCTTCTTAAAGATCCGTTTTTTAAATCATAAGCGAACTCGTATATTCGACCTTAGAAGGGAAGCAAACTTAAGTTTCAACATGACAATACAAGCTTCTTAATGGTAAACGAGAACATAATGAAAGGATCAGTTACTTTCGGAAGGGGACGTTTATTAATAGCAATAATAATTGTGTTCTACTATTATCATTAGATGTTGATAGACATATCAAATAATTAATAAAATAAAAAAAAGTCATCTTTTACGAAAACACCCAGAGAAATCTAGCACGAATTGGCGAGCCTGAAATCGGCTTCAATTTAGATTTTCTTCTTCTTGATTTTTTAAGACGAAAACTGCTCGCATACGAGAAGACAATTGATCTTGACTTCGAATTTGTGGGCGAGGGAAGTGCGTGGAGACATAAGCGGAGAGCGCGAGCAAAAAATGAGAACAATTGTCGCTAGACGCGTCAGTTGAAATTAAAGGGCCAAACCAAAAACATGTGTGAAAGTGAACAAATTATTCTACGCAATCTTAACGCCGACGTCGAGATTAGTAGATAAGGATACATACACTTGTATTCAGAAGTAAGAAAAGTTTGTTACTCAACCTCTAAATTTATATTCGGTAATCAAAGACCAAACTTTTGATTTTTTTTTTTTATTTTCATTTATAATAAATATAATTAAATAAAATCAAGACATTTCATGCCTACTTTCAAGATGATCAATGCTTGAAATCGAGACTTTTTATGCTTACTTTCAAGAAAATCAGTTCTTGAAATTGTGTTTTTCTATGCTTACAACCAAGCATGCTATGCTTGATATGAAGCCGACTTAATTTAAAACCAAGCATTTCAGTATCAAAAATCCATGCTTGATTTCAGTATTTTTCGGCTTTGATCCAAGAATATTCCGTCTTACCGTACTTTTGACATCAAAACTGCTTGATATCAAGCACGATTGGCTTGGTTTTTTTATCTGAGTGTAGAAAATAGACGAAATTAGTCAAAAATGTTTCGAAAAATTCAGATATTATGGAAGACCTTAGGAGCGATAAGTTAAGGAACCTGTGCTCAACCGAACCTTATACTTTATAATGGGTTGGAACCTCCAAACCGGATCTTCCGCTGAATTTGAGAGGTCTGCAGCCCTGATTAAAAATATATTCTTTTACAAATAACTTTAAATTTTGAGAGAAAAACGGTACATTAATTCATTCTCGGACATACCTTAAATTAAGGATGGAATTTTTTTTGTGGTTTCGCGTCTTCTTTTGTGTTTTGAAAATACCTAATGATTAGGATAAGTTTAATGGGCTTATACAGCAATGAAATTTTGAATCTGTGATCAAAGTATTATAAGATCATATTGTCCAAACAAATTTTTACGAAAAGTTTTGACTAAAAACTAAAATTTTTCGTATTTGGATTTTTTTTATTCTTTTATTTTCGAATAAAAATAAATTTTGTTTTATTATTCGTCATCCGCCTGTCTTGAATCATTTTTATCATGTTTTTCTGTTTGAAATTTTTTTAGATATATTTAACCTAAAAATACGTAAACTTTAGTCTATTTTTCCAGTAATCACAGGAAAAGCTTAGCCGGGTTAATGGCCCATTTTGTATCTTCACATAAGCTAAAAAAGAAGCATAATGTGACCTCGAGCCGGCATAAACTTGAAAGTTTGATAATCATAAAGGTCCATACACATTGTACAAAAAACATTGGTTGGATTTTCAAAATATAACCCTAGGATTGAAAGCGATGGCATCAAAATTGACTTTTCTGTATACTAGTTGTAAATTAGGCATTGGTCTCAAATTTGAGGAACACAATTATCTTGAAAAATGTTTATTGTTAGACTGGTGTACCACAGGGGGCGTTTTGGCCAAGAAATAAGTTTTCTGGGTCACTGTATGTTGGATGCGACACACTCACTGCAGGCCGGGACTAGTGCAATTTGAATTTAAAAATAATAACAAATAAGCACCAGGCACAGCCTACAATTCAGGTGACGTTTTAATGCAGCACTGCACTTAGGAATAGTCGCACATACTTACCCACTCACACACAAGCATTCAAATGAACGCAGGCAATATCAATAAGCAGCCAAGGAATGTCCATAAATACTGTTATTACTGCGGGAAAGAGAGAGAACGAGAGAGAGAAAGAGAGAGAGGATGGCTCGCAGACTGTAATTTAATTAAAATATAGACACATTAATAAAAAAGAAAACGGAAATGTACATAGGAACTGTGGTCAGATGCGGCAGCCTCGCCTGCGGCCAGTGCAAATGGGCCATTTCTAATTTGCTTACCAACACTTTGGCGGGGCTAAAACCATAAAACAAGTTAGGCCCACGGCGACTATTGCGGACTCATGTTTATTACAACTCAACTCAACGGTGGGACAAGCCCCTGCAATCAATTAACGAATGTATTTTTATGCGCAAGCGCGTGGACCCACAAGAGAATCGTGGCCCAAGGCAAAGCAGACTTACAGATTTTGAATTAAGCTGAGGTACACTTGTTTTCGCTCAAATGTAACACTTTACAATTAAGATGGCTGTAATTCAAATGTTCGAATTAACATATGTTAGTTTACGGATATCTGTGGCACGCCTGGAATTTGCAGATGTGAGTAAAACAAATGGTTTAGTGACCAAGGATGACATAACAGACAAGCGACAAGCACAAGCAAATGATTGTAACCATTCGCATTGGCAAAGATGGCTTGGGGCTTACAATTCTCAGAATGTTTCAATATTTTTAAATATAATTGAAGAAGAAATTCAAATTGCACTAGTTTACAAAAATTAAAAGAATTTTGGAATGCTGAACTCAAAAATCGATTTCAAAGTTTTTTTTTATGGGAACGTTTCTTTAAATATCGGTAGGTATACTTACAATTTAAGCCATATCACAATACAAAAACTTTATATGGAGTCAAGCAAGCTATAAATCGAAAGATTATTGAATTGAATTATTATCCACAAATTTTCTTGATCAATAACTCATTTTCTTCGTAGAAGTGTGATTCTTAAGTAGAAAAAATATAAATATGTTTTACATATTTTTTAATATTTTTCCCATTTGTTTAAAAAAGTAAATTTCGTTGTTTTTCGAGCTTAAAATGATTTAAGCGATTATTGGATTTTCAGATTCAGAGGTTTTTTAAATCTCCGTGTTTAGTTAGGCAAACAAATTTCACCACCCAAACAATTTTGCAAACTCCAACTTTAAAACTAAGAACAAGATGTTTTTGCAAAATTCTTGAGAACAAATGTTCCAATTGTTTTTGAAAGTAAGGTAAAGTTGTACTCAATCAGAAAATAGTTGCCTTAACTTTAAATAAGCACCGAAGACACCATACAAATTTTTGAGCAAAATGCTTTAAATGTGAGTTGGAAATATGTACACCCCATTTCATTAACACACAATAGTGTTTTTGCGCAAAATTTGCGTGGTGTATTTGGCGCTTTAAACAACAATAAAACCGGTTTTCAACAGAGAGATATATAAAAGAGAGAGAGCGAGTTGGCTCTCTTTTTAATCTCTCCCTTGTCAGCAAGCATAAGTAGCCCTCTAGATGTGAATATGCAAAAGTGTACAACGGCTGAATGTGCTGGCGCGTCATTCCATACGTTAAGTGCATAAGGTACCGGGTTCAATTTCCAGTCAAGCCCGTACAAATTTTTCTGTGAAATGAAACGAGTCAGGTGGGTCGTTGAAGCGATGTTTCTGATTCCTATGGAATATATGGGTGGAGGGAGAAGCAGCAGCGCATATCAAGACTCTTGCTTCCCTTCCAATTAAAAGAGGAATGTCCCCGTTCCATATTCCACCCAAATGTGCGGAATCCGCTCATACCTGGTCCAAAATCAATCAAATTTGTTTTCCAGTTGAGTTTAAAATGTTCTTGAACAATATTAACTCAAGTTTTTAAAAATTGAACAATATCAACTCAATTTGAGTTATAGCGTTCTGTTCTTGAAGTGAGAACATTGTACTACAAATGAGAAAACCCGTTCATGCAGTGTTTTTGGTAAAGTTTGTGCTCGTTTCTAGTCCAATGTTCTCAGTTTTTTTCCTATGCGGGAATTGAAGGACAAAAACAAATACTATGGCTGCAAATATAAAATAGTTTCAAATCATTAATTGTTATTAATTAGAGAAGGGTCGTTAACCGTTGTTTTTTTTACACGGTTTTCTATTTCAATTGTCTCTAACGGGTTGGTCTCTACACGGGTTTTTATCTGTCTCTCTGTGTACTTCTACAGCAGCGATGGCCTGTGGTTCCTCCCAGAGGGGGAAAACATTTCGCTATTCACACCTACACGACCCGAACGCTTGCCGAAGCTGAGACCAAAAGAGCAAAAAGCCGTCACTCGCTCGCCAGAGTTCGAAGCGATTAGGTCGAAGCAAATTCTCTGCACTTTATCTCTCTCACTTTTTGGTTTTGATCTCGCTGGCAATCGCTGTTCTACAGTGTCCGTCTTCGTTCATCTTCTACAATCTCTGCCTAAGGTGTGACCATCCTTCGATTTCTTAAAAATACCTTGACACTAAAATTTCTATATATTTACATCATGGCGGTTATTTTCAAATAATTCCAAAAACTACAGAAGTTTTTTTTATTTTCAAATCTTGATTTTTGTTATAAAGGATTTGGACACCACATGGGAGAACAAAAGAGATTTTTTTCTGCTCATAAAAGTTTTAAAAATATGGTTGGTTGATTCGAACCATTTTCGAATTGTTTCAGGAGCTTAATGATTTAGAAGGTTCGGTTCTAGGTCTACTTCTACAGAGTTCGGTTCATTATCAGGTTAACCTTAAAGTTTTCAAAGCGTTCAAAGTCGATCCATTTTCAAAGTGAAAAAAACCAGCAAAAAGTCGCTAGGAGCTATATTCGGCAAGTCCTTTGGGTGAGGACATCCAATTATGATGCAGTTCGTACAATGTGCTCAATGCAAAAAGAAAAATGGCTAAATGATGCAATGATTATATTTCCTTTTTCCAAAAAATTGAGTGATAAAGCGATTTTTGCCTGAAAAGATTATTGCTTTGTATTTTCATTCCCAACGGTAACGACTCGGACGCAGAAATTCATTGGTATTCAAGAAAGAAAGCCTTATCTGCTTCTGGTCTATCTAAGCAATTGAGGCAGCCATCACGTCTATATGAACTCTTCGTCGACATTCTGTATCAATAACTTCGTTGACGATTTGCTCTGTAACCACATCTTTTAGTCACTCTGGCGCCTTCTCATCAAAAATGTGTAAACTCTTTAAGCCAGGGGTCGTCAAAACACACATGCTTATTTTGGCGTTGCGTGAGTGTGTATAGCCACGCGAGAGCGCGCTTATTTAACACTTGTTTGTTGTATATCACACGGTTTTCAATGATGGAGAAGGGTCCCATACACAGAATCCCATTTCCCTAAAATGAAGAACGAATAAGACTGAAAATTAGTATGGTGTCTTTTAATTAAAGACATATCTGCTCATTCATTCAATCTCAATTTGTTTAGAATTACAAAGTTGTTTAATACCTGAATCAGAGGTGGCCATCCACAGGTCACACGAGCCGTAATGAGTTGTGCGTTTATGCACTGCATTGCGGAGAACACTGCATTGAAAGAAAAACGGCTGTAGCCTGGAGAGAGCTCTCCTATTCACCAACACCAGCACACTTTTCTGTTCTCCACATTTGGCCGACTCTGACCTGTCTTCATTTCAATTGAAGCTTTTAGGGAAATAAAAATAAAAACATAGTCTGCTTTTAGGCTGAAAAATTAAATACAAAAATTCTCAAAAATTTGAAATTATTTTAAATTGTAATTGATCAAATATTCAGACAAACTACGAGTTGCATTTTCTACCTGGGAAAACGTCGCGATTTTTATATGTTTTTTATTAATATTGTTTTTGATTTTTACATGAAAAGATTTTTGTTTTGTTTTTTGGTGCCGCCTATATGAAAGTAAGTATGTATATATGTGTGTGCTTATGTAGCTAACTCTAATCATCCTCCTCCAGCTCACTACTAAGTTGATCCACCTGATCCTGTTTGGCTTGATTGTTGCCCTGGCATCGTATGGTGGTCTGAACCAGCTCTCGAGTGAACTTCTGTACCAGACGCAAGGCCGTTGGTAATGGCAACTCGGTCAGTGAGTGGGTCATGAACTCGCCAAAGCCATGAAATTTGGCATAAGCTGTTGAGGTTGTATTGGTTATGGTTGGTGTGGCTAGGTTTTCCAATCGGCGCTTGGCTGCTGGTTCATCCGCATCGACTGTGACTGATCGCTTTGGTTTGAGGGAGGCAGAAATGACCTCCTGTTGGCGTCGTGTGACACTGGAAGTGATTGATTGATGTTTGCTGCCATTCAAATCACAGCCATTTAGGGGAGTCCTGCTGGAAGAGCTGTAGGTCTCTGCACTGTGAGGAATGCTACGCCAAAAGAAGGACAAAGATGAGCCGGGTGATATACAAATTAGCTGAAATCCAAGCCACACTTACCTCAGCACTGTGGTCACGGGCAACTGTTGCTCGCAATCATACTCATCATACTCCTGCTCTAACTCATCCTTAATACTGGTCACCTGACCATTGCTATCGCTATGGAATTCATCCAACTCATAAGGCTCCTCATCATCTTCGTGTTTGTTTAGATTCTTGAAACTACGCCGTGTGCGTATGTGATCGGCCAAAAAATGTAGAGTCTCAAATAGAGGCCACTGGGAACTTACGGTGGTAAGACCATTCTCCACGCGTCGCTTCTCAATGTTATAGCGATTCCTCAATGTGATCATGCGTTCACGGAGAATGGTTACTAAATGAAATAAATAAATATTTGGTTTAGTATTACATGGATACAAAATTGTTTTCCGAATTCTATTCGATTGGATTGAACAACATACATATTACAATAATTCCTAGCTAAGGCAAATAATTTGTCAAATTTTTAGGAAATTTTGTTGAAAATTTGTCTAAATTGGACAAAAATTGGCGAACTTCACAAAGTATTAGTGAGCGGAACCATAGTTTATGTTTTAAGTCCTGCAAAATCTGCAATCATGACAACTTAGTTAAATTTTCATCAAAAATTTGTCAATTTATTTGCCCATGTTAAGCTAAGGTCCCACAGGCAAATAATTTGCCCAAATTTTCATAAAAGTTTCTCTAAATAGCCATTATTACAAATTTTGCACAACTTAATACTAAAACTATGGTTTCATACGTAAGCAATTTGATCAAAAATAGCCGAAAAATTTCCTAAGTTTGCCTATTTAGTCGATTTTTCATCAAAATTTGGGCAAATTATTTGCCTGTGGGAACTTAGCTTTAGAACTTAAAAAGATTATTGATAGATTGAAATCTATCTTCATTTTGACAGCAATTTTAAAATAGTCCCACATTCGATAAAATATTCCAAAATCAGATAAAGGTTGATAAGATTTATTAAAGATTATCTGGGTGTGAATTTATCACAAAAACCAATTTAAAGAGATCAGATTTTGACCGAATTAAGTGATGTGAGTGCTTGCGAAAGTGCCGGGCACAACATGTATACCAGAATAAAAAAGGAGCACGGGGGCCGAATGTATACCACTTTCAATTCAAATATCTTTTGAATCATCAAAATTGTAGATCAAGATCATTTGATTGGAATTAATCTTGGAAGCTAAATTTATAGTAAAAAATTTTGTATTATTCTTGAAGATCGATATCTTGATCGAATAACGCACTTAAAGGTTATGTTCTTGGCTGTAATTTTGGTTATTTTGATAATCCCAAAAATTTAGTTTCTGCACAGGTTTTCCTTTTTTTAAGACTCTAGGTTTAAAAAGACCTTAAAAACACAAGCTCGCTCCTTCAAAAACCTTCCATAAGGAAGTCTGGGACTTCTAAATCGCATAATCTTGCTGACTGGTGTAAATCACCATAACAAAAGATATAGAGCGCTGTTCTTGTTTTCGATTTCTATCAAAATTTGCATCTTCAGATCTGGTAATGGAACCATAGTTTATGATTAAGTCTCCTATAAAAATCTGCAATCATGGCTTTTTAGGCAAATTTTCATCAAAGTTTTCTAAAAATTTGTTAAATTTTTTGCCAGTGTCATCTTAGCTTCAGTCCCCTTTACGGGGACAACCGAAATCGTTACTCTAGTTTTCTTTAAAATAATTTTTTTCGATTTTCTTTCTCTCAAAACTTACCATCATAGCCCAACTTATTGGAGATTTGCATCCATTGCTGTGCCACATATGGTTTATCCTTGAAGCGTTTATTGGCACGATCATATAAGGCGGGCCTTGATCGAAATTCACGAATTAGACCCAAATCGAATTCGCCTGTTTGGGCATAAGATGCACGTGGTCGACCGCGTCCTTTGGGCAACTGTTGTTGATGTGAGGGGAACCCTAGACTCAGTTCCTGTTGCTGAGGCATATGATGCAGCTCCATGGTAGCCTGTATAATGTATACACACACACATACATACAATTATATACAAAAGAGTTATTTTTAAATGCTGATCCTGAGAGCGGTAAATGCATGCAGTGTGTGTGTGTGTTTTGTCTATGGCTCTTCGCTTGGGTCTTTTAGCGGCACAAACAAAATGCCGACTAAAAAAAAAATAACGATCAAGAAATGTTTTATTCATAAAACAAAATGCACCAAGTTAAATAAACACACATAACTACGCATATGTATAAAAAAATAATACTTGATCAGCAACGCGTATTATTTTTAGGCACATTCTTTTTGTCTTGTTTACGTTTTAATTATAAATTTCTTAATTTATTTTTATAGTTTTCTCTCTACTCACCTCTTTTTTGTTTGTTTGTGAATTTCTGCTCTGTATACGCTCGCTATACAAACATACATACGTATGTATGTACAATACAACTTTTATTCTTAGCTTAGTTTTGCTTACTTTAAAAAATCAATATGGACGTAAATAAATTAATTAAGAATGCCTGGCAACGACAGCAGGCAAAATAAACTAAAAAAATCTCTGCGTTTATTTCAATGGCTCTCGCTCTCTCTGTCTCTCTGCCGCTCTCTGCGTCGTTTAGTTCCAGTCTGAGCGCACACACAACTAGTCTCTACGAGAATATTTTTTAAACTGAACAATTTTTTTTTTATTTTATGATTTACGAATGTAAAGGCGAAGCAAGCGCTAAAAGGCACACACACACACCCAAGCCAGCGGCACTTGCACACCACTAGTAGGCGGCGCGGGCCCGTGGTAGAGATGCAAACGTGACACGAAATTGTTTTGCACAGTTTATCCAAGTAGAACCTAGAACCTGGGATCTATTCTTTTATTTGTACGGCTATTCAAGTATTTGAATTTTATATTAAAATTTTTTAAATAATTATTATTTACGGTTGCTGCTTTTTAGTAATAATAAATCGTAGAATACTAATAGCAATTACTATAGTATTTAACAAATTTATGTTTAAACTTTGGGTTACACGTGTTACAGCGTCAATAGCGCTACCGTGCGATGATTACTAACTTATTTTGCCCAAAATATATGTGCAAATATGTTTTCGTTTCTCTCTTCCTCAATAGTAACAGAACATATGTTTTAAGTATGCAAATGTCTTTTGTTGTTATCTATTTTTAGAATGCTTTTGCATAATTCTTCTTTGGTCATCATTCTTAGTACCGTTATCCACATTTGAGTGGCGAGATTTGATTTTCTTAGGAAATAAGTTTATGTGCAAAAACCAATTAGTGTGCATTTAATGGTCGGCATGCAACAAATTGGGTGTGTTTTGATAAAAAATGAAAAGTTGTAAATTAAGTAGTTGTTGCAGAAACACAAAAAAAATTTTTTAATTTTCCTAAGAATGCCGCGTGGAACACATTTATTAGCTGAGGAACGCGGACGAATCCAAGAATTGAACGAAGGTGGGGCTACCATCACTAAAATAGCTTCCAGAGTGTCTCGACACAGAAATACGATAGCTAATTTCTTAAAAAATCCAAGCTCCTATGGTCAGATTAAACGCAGTGGCAGACCGAGCCACATCGACGATAGGTGCAAGCGTGAGATTAAGCGCCTGGCTGTAAACAATCAAATGTCTTGTACAGGCATTAAACGTCATTTAGAGCTCAATGTCGGTAGAAGACGGATCCATCAAATTTTAACTGAAAATTGTAACCTTAAACATAGTTCCCGGGTGGCTGTACCGCTGACAGGTACAAATTTTGGACCGAAGAATTCCGAAACGTTATTTTTTCGGATGAAAAAAAGTTTAATCTTGATGGTCCTGATGGCTGTCATAAGTATTGGCGTGACTTAAGAAAACCAAGAGAAACTCGCCATAAGAGGAATCACGGCGGTGGATCACTGATGATTTGGGCCTGTTTCGGATATGCAGGAAAGTCTCGGCTATGTTTTATTCCAATAAGAACAAACTCAGAAATCTATATTCAATTGCTGGAGAGTGAATTAATAGATTTTGCAGACGATCTTTACGAAGATAGATAGATTTTTCAACAGGACAACGCTCCAATCCACACATCAAAAGCCACAAAGGCTTATTTTTCTTCAAGAAAAATACCTGTACTGGAGTGGCCGGCTATCAGTCCTGACTTGAACCCAATTGAGGACCTCTGGGGTATCCTCTCAGCCAGGATTTATAAAGGTGGGAGGCAGTTCGACTCAATTAAGCATTTAAAGTACGCTTTGCTTGCAGAATGGGAGTTAATAAGCAATGAAACTCTCCAAAATCTGGCAGATTCCATGCCAAACCGCCTTGCATAAGTCTTAGAGGCAAAAGGAAAGCACATTAACTATTAAAGTTGATCAAAAAGTTTGAACTTAATACAAAATTTTAAGAACTATATAAAATGCACATATACTTATTTCCTAAGAATGAAATACATTTGTTAAATAATAATTTTTTGTTAAATAAATATTGAAGTATTGTTAGTTAGTTTTTATTTATTGGCTTAGAGCTATAAGTAAAAAATATACTTGGCTTGAAACTGTCAAAGGTACAATTTTTCTTAATTATTGCACTGAGGTACAATGTACATACATATGTTGTTTTTATATAAAATAAAATTAAAAAAACACAAAACCTACTCTCACATATTAAAAATAAATTGTTTATTTATACTGTTTTTTAGCTTCAAGTCCTATTTGAGATGACATAAATATTTTTTTTGTAATTTCATATGAATAGAAACACTTTTGAACAACGTAGCAAGCTGAATGCTTTTTAAGAACTGTCTTATTTATACAAAGCACTGTGACGAAAACAAAATTTATGTCATCTCAGAATAGGCCTTTAGGGGGTATTCTCCATGTTTACCGTTTTTTTTTTTTTAGATTTTTCATTTATTATTATTTTATAGCTTGGATATTTGGGGAGTATCGCCCAAAAAGGATTTTTTTGGAAATTCAAATACTTTAGAAGATATAGCCTTTTTGGTCGACCAATGTCTTCGATAAAACAAGCAATTTTTAAATTACTTCAAACATTAAACGTATTTATCTCGAAACTACGTTTTTGAACTGGCGGCCATGATATCTCCACTTGCACTGAACCGATTTTGATGATTCAAAGTGAAATCGACGCAGAATTGTCACCATCATAATATTAAAAAGAATTTTTACTATTTTTTTGTTGCACCAAACCACAAAAAGGGCCCAAAATTCGAATTTTCATTATTCAATGGCAGCCATTATGTCAAAAAAAAAATCACAAATTTATTTTTCGAGGGTCAGTCCAGAATGACATCTATACTGATTTAGTTGTCATATCACACAATCTGGGGACGTGATATCATGTCCGTCAGCACTGTACCTTTTTTGAGAACTTTTGAACAGCCCTCGTATCGAAGCAGTAAAATTTTTTTGAATTTGAATTTTTTAATTTAGTAGCGTAAAATTTTTTTTTACTCTAATCTGTTTGTAACATAATACAAAAAACATAGTTGGTAAAACTCTTTGCGTTTTCAGATAAGATTTTTTTTAAAAAAGGTCCATAAAACAGCCTCGACAAGGAGAATGACCCCTTAACACCATCATATTGTCTCATTATTTACATATAAATACAATTCAGCCCACTGTGCCAACACTTATACATACATACATGTTTGAACGTTCCACCCTCAACATTTTATACATGTGTTTCTCTCACGCTTCCATCCCAAGTAATGTTTTTATTTTAATTGTTTTTGTTTTGCCGCTGAAACAAAATGCACCAAACAACCAGCACAAAATAGAATACAGAAAAATACCAAAATGAAATGCGAGTGCGCGCGCATTTATAATTTTCGAAACAAAACAAAGTGCACTTCAAGCAGGCTACAACCCTTGTGGGCAGCGACTGAATTATTTATTGAAATACTCGTACATTAGAGAAGCGATTATACGATATGGATGAATCTTAAGAGCGTTTTCTTGTCAGTTATTAAATGGAAATGAAGTAAAAGTATATTTAAGTGTATTTTTTTGTTGGTGTACAGTTGTGAGCAAACGCAACTTTATGACCCCAGGTCGCACAAACTGTATGAGTTTTTAAAGAACATTTTAATTAAAATAGAAAGAAACAATTTTTTTTTCATAAATAAAATAATTTAATAATAAAAATGATTAAATTTGTTAACATAAATGGTTCTAGCACCACGAACGAATGTAAAACTTTACATTCAGTTGTTCAATTTTTTTAAATATTTTCATATAAGGCACAGTAGTGTAAAAAATTTTCTAAGATTTTTCCCAGCAACCTTTTTGTAAGTAAATGGAATATAAAAAAATTTTCTTTATAATTTAAAGTAAGTTTAGGTTTGAAAGTCGTCGATAAGCCACTTTATTTCTGCTAGAATAAACGATTTTTATTACCATAAATTTTCTGCTTAAATCAAGTGAACTCATCTGAAAAAGCTACATATAACGTTGCATACCTTTAGGCTTAAGCTTCTCTGGTCTGTGCCAGGTACAGTTTATAGAAGGGGAAAGTTGGGATTCTAGATAATTTTCTGTGCTAAACTCGAAAGTCTCAAATATTTTTGGTAAAGGCTTTATTAAGTCGCAAATATGGTTATTTTAAGCTAAAAGTTGCTATAAAAAATGAAAATTGTAACATTTTTAAGCTAAGATCCCACAGGCAAACTATTAACCCAAATTTTAATTTAAATTTGGCTAAACATTTTAAATATATGAAATATATATTCTGCCTAAAATTATGCAAATATTGTTGACCAATTTTAAGATAATTCCATACAAATAACTTGCCCCTTGTACTGTTCACTTTTGTATTGGCTCTTTGGTACTATTGTGAACCGATAACAATTTAAAATTGTTTCAAATCAAAGACTTGAAAATGTTTACATATAAATATTTGATTTCAGTCAGGTTTTTAGTTTAAAGATAATTTGAAATTTTGTAAAATTTTAAAAAAACAAACTTCAAATCTGAACCCGTGCAATGTAGGGATGTCGAAATATCGATATCGAATACTTGTTGAATATATTTTTGTTGTGTATTTTTATAAGATTCGGCCACAAAAAGGGAGATTTTCTGAAGGCATTCTCTTGGATATTATTACTGACATTACTAATATCCAAGAGAATGCCCTTAGGAAACTCTTCTTTTTGTCCAAATAACCAAAAAATAAAAAACAAAAATTCATTCAATCCTAGTGCAATGTTTCATAACTTTTTGACTTCTCTATGAACGGTTCTCGAACAGCGGTTCTCAAAAAATTCAAATATTCATTACGGATCAGACTTTTAATTGGTTCACTTCAGTATACAGTCGCATGGTTTCTCTGTAAAAATGTTTAAGTAGTGTATTAGTGTTGCATACCTCACTTAGATTTTATGCCTTTTTTAACTTCTAAACTTATTTATTTACATAATCTAGCTACCCTAATAACACTGTGAAACATTCTTGAACTCAACAAAGTTGATCGCGTCGAGACAAACACATTCTGAAAGGGTGTAATAGTAGTATAAACGCTGTTAGCTGCCGTTTTCTTTTTACTGCACTTTGAACTTTTCAGCTTCAGAATAGGATTAACGATTCCATATGGCGTAAACAATTTTGATTTTTGCTTTTATGTCTTTAGCAAAGTTGTTGCTCTTGGTTTAGCCTACAAAACATTTCTTTGTTACAAAAGTTGTCCCAAAACAACAAGTTTTCACCACTATTTTACAGTTTTTCAACTTTATCTTGAAAACCGTTACTTTGGACAAGTAATACAGTCCGAAGTTGCAGCTTAAACCAAAATATAAAAGTAAGTAAGTACGGACAAACTACATTGAATTACTTTTTTAGATAGTTCAAATCCCAAAGCATGTAAAACTGTCATAAAAACTCGAATAAAACGATTATAAATTTCTTTATTTACTAATTTTAAGTTATATTTTTCACTATTTTGTTGATTTAATACATAACAATCCAAATTTTTGATTGTGTCAGCCAATTGCTACCAAAATTTTTTTCAAATTTTGGTTGAAATTATACATGCTAAAGGGCCCTTAACTATATAAAGAACCAATCGAATGAGGTTGGTACGTTCCAACCGTTCGTTTATTTAAGTCTAAGCTAGGTTTTTGTCCTTTATTGCTTAGTCAAATTCGTTACAGTTTTCAATTCAAAGTTTAAAACAACAGCCGACAAAAATCGTTAAGACATATTGAAGCGCATCCAAAGATTTCATTTTGAAATTACATTCATTTTTGCAATTTTCAAGAGTTTTAAAGATGTGACTATTTCTTGGACTAAGATTGCATTTACACGAAATGTTCGTTGTAGAAGTCCTTATACGAAAGTCACTTTTTAGAGCGAACAATGCGTTTTTCTTTTAAGACGCGCAAACCTAAATTCGCAAATAGTTTACGGAGAAATGAGTGTGAGTTGTGGCCAATGTCGTATGCAACTATCATAAAATCTTCAATTTTGACTTCAAAGTGAAATAAAAGAAAACCAGCAGTTTACCAAACCAAACCCAGCGAAGGTTTTTGTACTACCATCATACCCTTTCAGAATTTTTTGGTCTCGACTCTATCAACGTTTTAGTGTTGCAGAGTGTAGGAGCTGCATGAATAACACAGGCCACAGCCATTTTAGTCCAGCCTTATCGATGACAAATTCTGATCCAGTTTTGTGCACTGATTCCGAAACTGGCCTCGGGTTTTCTCCATCAGCTCTTGTTTTCAAGATATCGCGGAAAATCCATTTTGCAGTACTTTTGGCTTTTAAAAGATTATAGAGGTTACACCGAGCAACAATATCTGTGTTTGTGAGCTCTATGCGACAGTATACATATTAAAGAAGTCTAAAAAAATAAATGAAGCAGCATCAGCAAACCCAAAACCGCCTAAATTGGCCTTTGAAGAGAAATTTTCATCAAATTATAGCAAGTTTTTCAAACTTAATCGTCGTGTACCAGCTTGGTGCATTCTAACGATACCCACTTTATCATGTAGCCCAATGGTTCTTCTAATTTTACAAATTTCACTATTTTCACAATTTTATAGTGTTGTGTATCAAAATTCAATTTCTTTGACATAAGTTTGTTTAATGCTTAATTTTTTTGTAAGATTACTAGAGCAAGGGATTTAAAGATCTAGTTTTATAAATATTAATTAATTTTTTTTAGTTGAATGTCAAATCCTTTTAAAATCTTGTTTTACAGTACGCACTTCAAAGTTTCAAGTTTCTGGTAAAGGTTACAGTCAAAGAAAGTTTTAAAAACTTACCAGAAATGCAGAATTAAGTTTTTGCTGATGAACCCAAGTCTAATTCGTGCTCAGATGTTAACTGAAAGAGAGAAATAAAAATCTTAGTAATATGTCTTAAGAAATTATTAATTATTATAAATTATTTTTAAAAGCGATTTTGTACTTGTCAAATAGCAAAATGGAATGGTTATTGTTATCAAATTTATGCAGTTTCCTTGATGTTTTCCAAAACGCTCATAGGCCGGGACAAGTGCAATGTTGATTCATAGGGCAAAACGTTGACACCTTCCCGTCCTACGAGAAATTTGTAAATTGAACAGGAATATAAAATTTCACAAGCCCATTTTTTTTTTAAGTTTACCCCAAATTTCGAACAGGTAGACAAACCAACAAGCAGATCAAATCCTAAAAATCTCATATTTCAATGCATTTCATATTAAATTTCCGCCCCTACTTCAACAGCTCTCACATGTCTCTCGGTGTGCTTCTTTGTGCGGGCGTAGAGCCACACAATAGGCGCTTAAGGATCACAGGATCACAGCAGGTAAAATTAAACTCTGCAAAATCAAGCGTTAAATGCCTCTTACTTACGGCTGAAGAAGTTTTCATCGAGTAAAGAGGAAGCCGTAGTGTGTGTGTACAAAAAGAATGAATCTGATGCTGAAGATGAAGCTGGCTAGCATCGACAAAATTTGAAATCCAAAGCGTGACAAATTCGAAGAAACCTCGGAGAATTGCTCGAGCAGCAGAAAAAAAAACTCAGTGCTTGAGTGGAAAGCACGCCAGTTTTGTATGGCTCAGCTTATTTCGCTTATCTGTTGGGGGAAAAGAAGCCCGCTTCGCTCATATTTGTTTATTTGATCGCCGCGGGGGCTTCAGGCACGACGGCATTAGGTTTTTAATGTCCCTTATAACGAAAACGAACCAACTCTGCAATAAATTCATATTTATTTATTTTTGTTAGGCAAATACGCCCCCAACGTCAGGCAAAATGTGAGAGAGCAGAGCACCGAGGCTGGCCCCCAAAAGACTAAGCTGACTTGGGCTTCATTGAGCAATGAAGAAATCCAACGGAAAGCGGAAACGCAAATAGACGCGCGATAAAAAAAGAAAGAAAACAGAACGGCACATAAATTTGAAATAACTAATAATTCATTGAAAAGGCTGTCCGGGTGAAAAGGAGGGAAAGGGGCAAAACAATATCATGTAATAATATTTGCTTAAACGAACAGCTGACAAGTCAAAGCTAAAGACCATTTCCAAAGCCCCACAGGAATAGGCGCGTGAATAGCACATGAGAGCGAGTGAATGGGGTGTGGGGTCTAAAGCTTGCTCCGCCGGGCGGGGGCACCCGCCACAAATTTATTTTGTTTACATGATGTATCTTTTTGTTATTAAAAATTTTTTAAATTTATTTTATTTTTTTTTTTATTTTTTTTTTTTTTTTTTTTTTTTTTTTTTTTTTTTAATAAACTCATTTTTTTTTTTCCCTCTTTTTTTTCTTTTTTTAACTTTAAAATAAACAAAACCAAATGTACAACAATTTAAGTTGAACTTGAAATTTTCGAAGAAATGTTGGGTTAAAAAATATAAAAGACAAAAACATAAGCAAAAAAGAAACAGTGTGGATAGGTTTCAAAGATAGGGGAAGGAAAAAGGGGAAGAAAAAAATAAATATTATTAGGTTTTGTTGTTGGCGCCGTCACGCAAAGCGTGTGGCTAAGCGTACACTCAGAAAAAAAACCAAGAACTTTGTACTTGAATCAAGTACGAACGGTGTCAATAGTACGGTAAGTACGAAAATACTTGATTCAAGTACAAAATCCTTATTTCAAGTACGATTTTTTCAATCCCAAAATACTTGTTTGAAGACTGTTTCGGGATATTTTAAGTACATTTCGAACTATTATTATATCTTTTTGGTCATATTATTAATTTGTTATGGTCTTAAGTACAGCCCGATTTACTCTCAAAATAAGTGCAAAAAGGTTCTTCATCGAAGTCTAATAATTCAAAAGTCAACCACAAAACATGTTTGAAGCAAAATAATACTTCAAAAAATAAGTACAAAATGTTCTTGGTCTAATCCAATAAAGGTCTCTATATAATATCAAAATCCAAAGGAAATGAATTAACCAAAGACCAAGATGTTTATACTGTAGGTCGGAAATCTACCCACACTCCATTACCAAAGTGTTAGAACCAGGAGGGAATTTCAAGAACAGATTCAACGTAAAATAATTCGCAGTTTTCGTAGCACACTTTTTGGAGCTTGCATAGTAAGTCTATTCTGTACTTAATCCAAGAAATTTTGTACTTGAACTAAGTACGATCTTTTCTTAAAATTGTAGGCTAACTGTAAGTACGAAATGTACTTGATTCAAGAACGTTTGTTCTCATTTGAATAATTTTAACAGTCCTTTTTCTATTCTAGTATGTTTCGTACTTAATTTAAGTACATTCAAGAACAAAACATACTTAAAATTTCAAGTACAAAACGGCATAAATTCTATCCCGATCGGTCTAGAACTATCCCGGTCGTTTTTTTCTCAAAGTTTTTATCAGTTCAATATTGTGCGACTAAGACTCAAAACCGTTACGAAAGTTTTAGTAATTTCGATACGAAATTCTAAAAAGATGTTTAAAACAAGCAATAAAACCGCAATCCATTATGTCCTCGTTTTTTTTTTAATTCTTGTTTCCACGTTCAAAAGATAAGATATTTCCTTACCTAAGTATTTCAAATAGTAAAGCCATTATTGACATTATTAAAGTCTTTGAGGACTAAATCTAAAATTTTATAGATTTTAACAAAAACCGAAGTCTTAATAGATACACTGAGAAATAAAAGGATAGTTTTGATGATCCTCAGGATATTTTCGGTATCCATTTGGACTGGATAGTTAAGTATCCTTTTTGGGATCCATTGGATATTTTCGAAATCGATTTATTTTGCTTAAAAAAGGATATATCAAAATAAAATATTTCAATGATCTTTATTCTTCATCCAAAGGAGCTGAAAAATGTGAAAAGGATATTTAAAAAATGGATCTTCATGTGGATATTCGAATATCCATTCTTTGGGGGAACTTTTTTTCCTTTGTGTAGGACCTTAAAACATGTTTTGTCTATTCAAGTCTTTTAACTTGTGGTGAATAAGAATTCTATTGGTTATAACCCTGAGAGATCCTTAAAATATCCTATACATAACCACTGGCTCCTTGTGAAATTGAAGAATTTTTGTTGTTGCTTCTTAACTTATCAAAAAATCATTGAAAATTTGTTTCCTCTTCGTAAACTTTAATAACATTTGTCCTTGATTTTGCTTAAATCTTTGGCAGAGTATCTAAAAATTCGTGACGTTTCCCCTTCTCCTTCAGCACATTTATGATTGCTGTTTGGCTGTTAGCAACCAGAGAGTCGAAAGCCTTTTGCCTGCTCGCTGTTTGCATTATGTGGCTGGTGTTAGGCCTGTTCTAGTTTGAGAAGAATCATTTTTAATGACTGAGAGCCAACGCCGAGTACTGCGTCAAGACCATCGACAGAGCACTGTCGGTCCGGCAATGGCAATGGCTTCCAGCCAAAAACAGTTTGCATGGGTCCATTGTTGTTGTTGTTGTTGGACTTGGATTGCGTCTGCACAACAAAAAGAAAAATAACTGTATTAAATGGCCAGTGCCTAGGACACAGACCCAGTCCCAGTCCAGGTTTCTGTGTGTAGAAAGGTTGCCCGTTGCCTGAGAACTTCTCTGCGGGCTGCTGTTACAATTCTCCGCCTTGGCCTAGGCTAAGAAACCAGTTTCTCCATCCAGGCAAAGCACATAAAAGGCGTTCCAGAGCTGAAACTTGGGCCGTGCCTGGCTGTCTCATCTGTTGTCTATTTGGCGGTCTCCATATGGCCTACGCCTGCCTGTTGCCTGCTGCCTGTTGCTGTGGGCCTGTTCATGGTTGCAACATGTTGCTGGCAACATTTGTTGCCCATTTCAAAGGCTTTTTGTGGCTTTTTGTGTGTTGCCATGTGTGAGCATTTTGATTTGATTCGGTTTTCGATCCACAGTTCCAGGCCGTAATCGAAATGCAATTAAGATGCGGCCACGTTGCATAGATTTTTGACTTTTTGTTTTGTGCACACAACACACAGCGACTGGGCCAGCAAATTTATATTCCTGGACAGTTTTTTTTTTTAGAAAGTAGCTTAGAAGGCAACTCCCAAGTGCCATTCGAAAGGCGTTGACGTTGGCCCCAGTCACGGCTATGTGGACTCTGTGTGTGCCATAATTAAAGGGTTACGCCATGGCCACGCCAATCGCCAGTCGATATGTGGGGATCTCTCTAGCTCTCGCTCTTTCTGTTCGTTTTCCGTGAAATGTGTGGCTGATATGCATAACGGTGTTTTAATATGAGTTGGGGCACAAATAAGTGGGCATATCTCCCTCCTGGTTCTCTGGTGTGCAATGCTCAGAAATCCATTCGCATATTGTTGTAGCTGGACCAGTACCCAGTCCTCCTGATATTGTTATGGCATAATGTGGGCTACAGTTTGCTTTGGTGCAATCAATGCAAACTAATGGTTAACCATCAGCGCATCGTTTATTGGGGTGCATCTTTTTCTTTGAGTTCTCAAGTCGATCAACAGATGTTTGAAGCGATTCCAACAAGTTTATAGGTGGATGAGGAGAGGGAGTATCAATTTGGTCAAGAGCAGGTTTGTGTTTACAACCAGGTGAACAATTAATTTTAATGTGATTTATGCAAAACGGTATTTATATATAATATGCAATACATAAATAGAAAAATCGGAATAGGTCAAATGTTTAAAGAATTATAGTAATTACTTTCATTACAAGAAAAAATGTTCAAGATTTGTAATATGATTTGAATGTCACTTTAATTGTATTCTTAACTGGAATTCTCAAGTGAAGTAAGGAAGCGATTGAAAAATCAAACTATTTTAAGCTTGACTCAAATATGTTTGTGCAGTAGTTTTGGATTAAGGTTGTTAATTTCTTTTTTTGGGATTTTTATTTGGGATTTTTTAGCCGGCTCGAGGTCAATTTTTATTGAAAAAATCCATAACAACAAGGTTGTTAATTTCGCTTGTTCTTTTTTTTCAAGGTAAGACAACTTGTTTCAAATGCTCAGTTGTTCAGCTGTTTACTTCTTCAGTCGTTCAGATGCTCTTCAACTGACCTTAAAGCATGGATTGTTCCAAATATCGCTGTGATTTTGATAATCAAAGGCTTTTTTTTATTAATGAACGGTTGAGTGTTCATGCAAAATCTCAAAATCTAAGCAAGAGTCACTGAACAAAAGTCACTGAGCCACGGAGCAAGTGAACACTTAAACTGGCTCAGAAAGAGTTAATGAACAAGAGGAAAATAAACAAGTAAAGTAGACTTTTTCTCTTGTTCAGTTTAGGTTCGATTTCATATCTTCTACATAGAGCTATCTGTCTCATAATCTAGCAAATAACAGTGTAAAGTCTATGACTATCTAGCAGCTATTTGGGAGAACAGAAATCGGCCCTTATTGAACAATAAAATTGATTTTGGAACTTATATAAAGTAGATGACGTGATGAAAGTAAAAAGTAAGTTCTGGTTAGAGATGGGCTGAAAGCGGATTTATCCCATGTGTTCTACCCATCGTTTCTGACCCAAAAAACGACTCAATTCCCTTACGATTTGGGTCGAAAGTGATTTGTAGAACACCTGGGATAAATCCGCCTTCATCCCATCTCTAACCAAAGACCCAAATCGTATGGGAATTGACTCGTTTTTGGGCCAGAAGCGATTTGTGGCATATCCCACAAAGGAAAGAGACCAATTTTGGTGGTAAAAAATTTGGATGACATCCTAAAAGTATGAAACTCGGCTATTATTATTCGAACTTGTAAAATTTTAGGGATGATAGATATTGCGAATATATATGTAGTTTTAAAGTTTCCATATCTTTAAATTGTGGGAGGTCTGCACATTTAAAATTTGGTTGCTCTACCTCTTCTAGTCTCTGAGATCTAGGTGTTCATACAGACAGACTGACCGACGGACGAACGAAAAGACGGACAGGGTCGGAATATGGTCTGAAATGATTCCTTCTGCTTTTAAGTTCTTAACTTCTCATGGCTCATTTCGAATCTTATTCAAATTTTTGGACTTTTTCTTTGCCCAGATGTGATTGATATTTCTTTAGTTTAAATCAAGGTGGCAAGCCGAGCCGGAACCGAACCCCTCAGAACCGGTTCGGTTGGGTTTTTCGGGTTCATTCACCGGATCTCTTTTGTGGATCGGTTCAGAAAATTATTTTAGTAAATTGTTATTTCCTTCATATTTTAGCCTAAGAAGAATCATTCTTTAGAACTGGATCGGTTGGCGCGTTATCTAATGAAAATCCGTTTTTTATATGATATCCAATCTTGGAGTTATACGACTAGGGAAGGGAAATAAAACAATAATTAAGTTTTATTAAGGCAAAACAAATTTGTCAAATCTATCTATGAGTAGGGAGTGGGGGTTGGATCATAGCTTTGTTTTTCGAACATAACTTCGCCAAAAATCAATATTTTTTCGTTCTGTTAATTTTGTATTTTAGGTAAAAGATGCACAAAACTTTCCTCATCACTAGTTTAAAAAATAAATTTTGGGTTTTTTATTTCATATTGAAAGGAAAGTGATTTTTTGACATTCCGTAAATTTGTGGGGGTTGTGAGCCACCCATTTAAAAGTTCGAAATTCGTGTTTTTAAGCCATTATTCTTTATTAAATGAAAAAATGAAAAGTTTTCTCATATTCTGAATTAAGAATATAAACGAGCACTTTTGCTTGTGGCTGTTCTTATTTTGCCTTTTTAAAGTTTTTTACTTCTTTGGAGAGTTCTTCCTTTGTTTTATTGCGCGTCATTGCAATTTTCTCTTTGAAAGTCAAAACCGACTTTTTCAAAGTGGCTCACAACCCCTCTTCCTTTTTTTTTTGGTGACGTCACATAACCAAAAAGAAATTGTTACAAAAAAAACATATTTCTACCAAAGGCAATTGACAAAGATATTTCCCTCATACTTACATTTGTCTTACGAAAAAATTTTGTATAATATTCACAAGTCAAAAGAAAAATTTTTTTTTCAGTTCTGTTCACGAGCTAAAAAGGTGTAGACTGATAGGTTGTTAAGTTAGTCACAAGTTCATTTGTCTTGCTTAAATCTAATGTTTAACAATATACACTGAGAGAAAAATCATGAATTTTCGTACTTAAATCAAGAATTTTTAGCCTCAAACCCAGAAAATTCTTGATTTTAGCCTCAAACCCAGAAAATGCTTGATTTAATTACGGAGTTTCAAACCATCAATATTACGCTGGCTCTGGTCTGGGAATTTCTTGAATCAAGAGCGTTTATAAAAATCCCTAAATTCTTGATTTCAAGAACGTGTTAGATATGTTAAGCACAATTCGGAATTTTTTATAAAGCACTTTTAGAGCTCAAAATAAGCATGATCTTGACTAATGATAATGATAGCTAAGAGCGATTTGTACTTCAAGTTAAAGCTCGTTTTTACATCAAGAACGAAATGAGCTTAAATTAAAACTTTTTTTTCTTGAATCAAGAATTTTATTTCATTTTTTTTTAATTTTTAATGGTTAATTTCGAATTTAAGAACAAAATGATCTTAAACTAAAACTTTTTTCTTGAATCAAGAATTTGATTCCTTTTTTTTGAATTTTTAACGGTCAGATTTAGAATTTAAGAACGATTCGTACTCAAAGTAAGAATTTTCAAGAACGAATCGTTCTTATCAAAGATAAAATCAAGAGCGTTTTTTAAGACTGAATCGTTCTGCTTTTTTTGAGTGTACTTCATTATATTTTGCACAATTTGAGAGGGTTTTAAACCGAACTCGAAATTCAGATGTTTGATTCACTGCGAAACCTTAAAACAAACCATGTGAATCATGTGTGACAAATTTGCTGATCCTGAACCTCCTAAAAATCTTAGTATTCGGTTCAATTTAGCAAAAATTATAGACTGCCAATTCTCTGACCTGCCCAGCGACTTTTATGGTATCTATTTAACTTCACTTAAAAAATGTAAAAGAAGATTGACAGGCAACTATTTAGAGAAATAATATTATAATGCATATTATTCAATTAACTTTCTATTTCTAAAAATCTCGAACCTCTAATTCCCTAACCTTAACCTTTGTCAAATTTTTGAGCCCACGAACCAGAGCTCCGAAACCAAAAATGTTACAGCCCTTGCTTAAATTGTTTTCGATTTCACTTATGCATTTATTTAATATACTTTCCTTTCCCTTTCATCCTAGTTCTCTCCCACATATAAATTAAATGAAACTCAACACACTTTCAGCTTCTACGGAGGAAAAAATAAAATGTTTAAATGCTTTTTGCGGTCTGTGTTTTTTTTTTAATGTTTTTTTGTAACAAAACATGTGACCCAAAACCCGTTCTGCACGACAATTTGGCCACTAATTTTGGGATCTCTTTTGGCATACCCAAAATACAGTTTGTCGGTAAAATTTTATTGATCTTCTTTTCTGCACAAAAATATAAAATTGTTTCATGGCCTTTCAGCTGTGGCGTTGTTGGACGAAATCGAAAACTCTCAATTCGGATCCCCGAAGACGGCGATAACAACAACAACCACAAGCACAAATACTTGGGCTTAGGAGCCCCAAAATAGCCACTGTCCAACTGGGCAGCCAAAAAGGGCAGCCCGAAAATATTTTGATCTTGATATTTATTTTTTCTGTGTGTGTGTATTTGCTGCGGCTCTGTTCTAAATACGCCAAAAGTTGCTTTTGGGGCATAAATATATGTCTTTAGTGTGGCATGTCTGGTTGCGTTTTTGGAACTTGGTAAATGGGGCAAAGGCAAAGCCAAAGGAGACGCGGATCTCCGCCGACTGTCTGCCAAAATTCATGGAATTAGTTAACGATTAATGATTGGATATTGATTTCGCTGCCTGGTGGGGTTCGTTTCGCATTTTTACTACTCATTAATTTCAAACAACTAGCAGCAGCGCCTGAAAAACAAATTAAGTTCCAGCAGTTTGTCAGCTGCCATCTTTCTCCGCTCAGCCATTTACTTAGTTGGTGGACTTTCTTTTTGACAAGAGATTCTCTTCCTTATAGCGTTGCTAACTGCTTTACGATCCCCAGCGAGACATAAAAACCGAAAATCCAATGCGAAACCCATCTTCATCTTTGTAAGCCCCACAGCACAGCAGAGATGCTTCCAGCTTCCAGGCCAGGTAGATTTTTGTTTGTACATTTTGCGCCGCTTCTGGGAAACTTAATTTGTGCTCCTTGCCGCCATATCAAATTGGCGCTATCGAATACCTAACACATATGTACCGGAGTTTGTATGTATAGACAATGCCCCACATAACTATGAAGCACAAGCTGAAAATTTGCTTAGCTTTGGAAATTTTCGGTGTTCTTTTTGCGAAATTTGAGGCTTAAATTCTTCTTTAAGATTCTTCCACACACACACACACACACTTAGAAAAATATAATTGGTACACATTTCCAGCCGCACAGCCTCCTAAAAATTTAAATTTGTGTGAGAACTTTGTTAGATTGGAGGCCTCGCTTCGTTTTTGGTCGCTGCGGATTAACGTGGCGAATATTTGCCGCTAATGATTTGCCAGCTCGGTGGTTGGGAACGACGCATCGTAGACGGAAGGAGGCCTTTTAATTGCAATTCCATCAGCTTGCTGGTAGAGTAATTTAGTTGTTAAGCCTGTGAAAAGCCAGATCTTTAGACCATTTGATAGGCAGCAACTGTTGTGTGGCCTACGAGAATTTAAGAGCAATTGCTAACGAGATGAAGGTGAGCTGTGTGCTTGAGACTGGATTAGGAGTTGAGAAAAGGTTTGACGAAGGTTTGGTTTTTTTTGCGGTTTGTTTGAAGAAATCAGAAATGGCAATTAAATGGGAATGCTAAAACGAAAAATTACTATTATATCAGTTTATCATGAAAAATGTCCCTCAAAGTATGCTATATACTTAAAGCAGCTTGTCAGTCACATCGAAAGTATGCAAAATATACAGAAATATTTTTCTTATTAATTTTAATTAAAACTATGTTGACATGTTCTGTTATTTGGCAAAATTGGTATGTTCTTGACAGATATAAAGGTTAAACATTTCATGGATCTTTGACAGTTTTGGAAACAGAAAAAGGAGTAGGTGCCAAGTCTGTTAAGTCTGTGGCTGAGGCACGTTACTTCAAGGTGCTCCTTATCATGCTTAAGCAAGCTTGAATAAACGAATCTACAGTATAAAAATATGTGGTTCAGCCTCAAGGTTGGATTTCTTCTGTTCTTTAATATATCTAGATCACATTATCAGTATTTTATTCAGATATACTGCTCAAGTTAAATAGTTTGTTTCCAGGTCCTCTAGTTCATAGTACATAAGAATTTCCGCAAAACCCCTACCGGTTTGGGAAGGCCTGCAGAATAGATCAGATTTGGATACATAAGACTGTCGGATTTCGCTTTCTTCTGGTTTAAGAACAACATTTTCTTCTCTTTAAAACTACACAGAGAAAATAAAAGATCCACGTAGAATGGATATTCAAAAAATTTTTTAAATATCGTTTTCACATTTTTCCGTTCCTTTGGATGAAGAATAAAGATCATAACTTATTTCAATCAATTTCGAAAATATCAAATGGATCCCAAAAAAGGATACTTAACTATTCAGTCCAAATGGATACCGAAAATATCGTAAGTATCATCAAAGATTTATTGATATTATAGATGATGCATGTGAAACAAAAAACGATTGTTTTTGGTAGCTGTCATTGGATGCAAATTTGTGCTTCTCGCTGCCTGTAGAAGAAACATATATTGAAATTTAGCTATACGTTTTTTAAATAAGCTATACGACTGAGAGCAAAAGTTTATAGATATTATAGATGACACATGTGACGCAAAGAACGATTTTTCTTGGGAGCTGACATTGGATCCAAAAAAAAAATTGTATGAGATGCGGTATCTATATATGAAGTGTCTTTGGTATCATCAAAACTATCCTTTTTTTCTCAGTGTACAAGTCGAAAAAATAGTTGAATATTAAAAAACAGTAATCTCTAATAAATCCCTTTTTCTCCTTATGCATTGCTAGCCTTGTTTTTTAAATAAACCGCCCATTAACAATTTCCACCTCATTTTTCGGAATAAATCCCGTATATAAAAACCAACGCTGCAATCCGCTTACTAATCCGAACATCTTATTACTGATTTTTAATGTCGCTTGAAGAGGAACATGAACTAAATCTTTTAAATAATTAACCTTTCGAACCATACTAATTCTTTTTAAGAATTGTTCGGTTTAAAAAACAATGACTACATACTCATTTTTTACCACATACTCATTTTTTACAAAACATTGTCTTTTCACCTTCATATTTCCAAAGTATAAGTCGATGCATCATCTAGTGACAAAGTTCCTTAATAAGTATCCTTTTGAGATAGTTATATGTTGAAACTTTCCTAGATGGTACTCCCTCCATGGTTCTATTCCAAAACTTAGGGCAAACTAAAGCTTATTTCGGAAATGTCTGACACACAGAAAAGAGGCAAACTAAAATCAAGCTCAAAAAATTCATTTGATCTCGATCTTCGGATTGACATTTCAAGTACGAGCTATACGTGATTCTACTTGTAACAAGTACGAAGGATTGGAACCATCTAGAAACTCGTGTATCAATCCCAAATAGCTCATTTCAACCACGGATCCTACTTGAAAATCAAATAATCCTGCATCGAGATTTAAGTAAGTATGAAATTCCAATGCATACAGCAGAATTGAAATGGGCCTAAAATTTTGCAAAAAAAAAATATCCTATACGGGGGTGCCACAGCAACCTCTTCCAACCAAATTACAACCGAATTCCAATTCTCAGGTGCCACAGAAATTTCTTTTGGTTGGCTTCAAACCTCTAATGTTTTGTTAGGATATTTTGCAAAGCTCTTTTATCACTAGCGCCTTTTCTCGAAGTGGCGCCCTCTACATGACAGCTAGCGGATTAAGGGATGGAAACTAACACCTCATGTTTGGCGCCAACAAATTTTTAAATTTTGCATTATATTGGCGGAGAATGCGACTTAAAATCGAATTTATATTTAAAAATGCATCATAAAACATATAACACAATCTAAAAATTTCAGTTAATCATTAAATTGGGCTTGTTTAGCAGAATAATTGATACCTGAGCAAGTATCAGAAAAAAATTTTGAATCTAGTAGTTTTTTGCTGTTAGACGGAACAGTATCACTTTAAAGTACCATAATATTTCTTTGATACATGCTCCTGTATCATGATACCTCAAAAATGATGCCTCAACACTCGAGTTCAGTAGGAGGATTATTGCAAATTTATACTTGATCATGGAGCAAGTTGTTCTGCTGAGAATTAGCCCTGTTTTTAGAGATGTAACATCAATTGGAACATCTGGTGTTCCAACTAGATTTTCGAATTAGAAACTGAAACCTCTAGAAGGTTCTGTGGCACCAACGAATTTTTCGAAAGATTTACAAACCAACCGTCGGCAAAATTTATAAAAATTTTGTGGCACCCCGGGATAATAAATTTTTAGATTAGAGTGAATCGCCTTAGAACGGATTTTATAGAAGAATTTCAAAATTTAAGGGCGAATTTGATGTTCAAGGGTGAGTTGTTTTCGAAACTAAACTAAGAAAATCTCTTTTAAAAAAACACACAGGCAAAAGGGAAAAACCCACATCCCCAAACTATCCGGTGGAGTTTTTTTTTACAGTTATGTTGCTTTGGAATTCCCTACCAGATCCGACACGAAAAGTTAGCTGCTGAATTGCAGTCGATGGGCCAAGTCTATTGAAGGTAGAACTTGGAGGTTCTTAAAAAACAGCGTCTAGCCTCCATTGTGGTGTTGTTTATCTCTTGTTTCTTATGTTGTATGCAAACACTTTATGACCTCGATCCAACTAGAACTTGCTAGTTTGAGAATCAAATAGATAGCAAAAAAGCAGCATGCGCTGTACTTATTTTTGGTGTCAACATGAGTTTAAATATGGAGATCGAACAATCGTGCGTTAGCATTTTTTTGATTGAATATAGTTAATCTCGGGTATTCTTGCTTTATGACAATTGCACAGTGACGAACCTTCTTGATTGGATCGGACTGATCAAACCCTTGTGTTGTTGAAATAAGCCTATATCTAATTGAAGTCAAGCTCTCTCTAAATTGCAAAATCAGGAGAAGTTCGGAATTGCAAAAAATGTGCTTAAGTCAATCCTTTCGTACTTGGTTTGAGAAAGTCCGGAATTGACCGACTTCTGACAATGTTTGAAATTGAGTTTGGTTTTTTTTGTGTATTAACTACGCAATCTTACTTATCATCGAGGTTCTTATTTCAGGACTAAATATTGGTTTAAGCTGTCACCGACTGATAATTAATTGAACATTAAAATGTTATTATTCGCCTAATTGGTACCGAACCTTAAGCTTTTCAACCGATTCGAAACTCCTAAACTATGTTTTTTGGGTAATCTCATTGGTTATGAGCGTTGTAAAAACATGCTTCCAAATCGATTGCTTCGAGGACAAATAATTTCAACCGAACTAATGGGAAAATCAAAAATTTTGAATAGTTAATCGAATTTAATAATTAAGTTTGCTTTGTTTAATGTATCCGAAAAAGATAATTATAAAAAAGTCCTATAAATTAACATAAATTATTAAAATGGAACCTTTCAAACTCATTGATTCGCCCTCGTAATTTAGGCGACGACAGCTGAGTACATATGGGAATTTAATCACATATTTCACATTTTATCTGAAATTTACATTTCTGAATAAAAGACCAATTAAAAGTTATCACAAGAGCACACAATAACGAATTTCGAGAGTTAACACACATAAATCATTACGGTCGATTTGTAATCAGAGTTCAGGCCTTGAAAGTAGGTCGACTTATCCCGAAAAAGTATCGGTTTTTGAACGTAAATTTGTTGAACATTCTTAGTTAGAAGAATCATCTAATCATCTGTTATTAAATGCCAGTTAAAAGGAAAAAAATCAAAAGAAAGTCCCCGTCTCAACATAATTCCAAAGAAAACAGAAACAACGCTGTGTGAGTTCTGTTTCCTCTCTCCTGGGGCAAGATGGAGCTGCTGTAAGAAAGGTGCAGATTTCTCAGAAAACTGTTGCTGCGTGTGGGAGGCGGAGGAGTTGAAGGCGGAGGCAGCCGTCACTAATGAATTTGTATGCAAACCGCAGACATTTCTTGTCCAATGGGCCATGAATTGGCAGAAAACAAAAACACGAAAAACGGTAACGGAAATGGGCAACATAAAAAAAGGATCACATTATGGCAAAATTAGTGCAGACGGTCAAAAGGTGCTTTATGAAGTTTTTATGGATTTTTGATTTATGCAAAAGCAATAAAAATTATTATAATGAAGGCGCTGACATAAAGAGGGGGGAGACGAGAAAAGAGTCGGCTACACGTGATGACGATGCTGAAAGTGTGTGCGTGTGCGTCCGTTACTTGGCGCGCAAAAGCCCTGTTGCAGGGGGGGAAAGGAAAAGAGAGCATGAGTCAGAGAGGCCACACAAAGAAATGCTGCTTTATAATTTACGAAAAGCACATGTATGTGTGTACAACAAACATACATATTTATGTAAATAAATCAAAGGCGACAGCAACTTAAATATGTTGCTTCCCGTTTCCATTGCGTCATTTTGGTAACTGTCAAACTCGAAATGGCGCATCAGTCAGCTTACTGGTCAAATGCATAAATTCTCCATGGCTGTTAAATGATGTTTCTGGAGAGTTTTGCAAATGGTGAAGTACTGCACCCAAACGCCAAACGGTTAAACATAAAAAACTAACGGCAGTTTTATAACTCAAGCATAAGATTACCTTTTGGGAGTGTGCACTCAGCAACAGCCAGCAGCCACCACATCGGCTACAGTGCTGGTTGATGAAGCCAGGTCTTCGTCTTCAAAAAAAAAAAAAAAACTGAGCGAAAAACCATTTCGGCGACGAAAATGTTTTTTTTTTCGTGGGCGCAAGTAGAGATCCCCAAAGATGATACACAAGCAATCAAAAGAAAAGCAGCAAATTCTGCTGCGACTGCCATCTTCACGAAGAACTGCACTTGCCGTTGCACCGTTAGTTCCTGGAGTTCAAGATCAGCCCAAGCGCACCGCACCCACCAAAGTTACATGACACTCAAAATGTTGGTTTTTTCACTTTTTCATTTTTCTCACTTTGTAAAATAAGTTAAACAGTACAAATCAAGTACGCGGCGATCGCTATTATTTTCTTTTGAATTTATTTGCAGCATCCGCGCTGCTCTTGTTAACTGTTCTTAGTTCTATGCACGAAGATCTTCTTCCAGGAGCACACTGTTCAATTACACAACCGTCGTCGCCGATGGTGAGCGCGCAATTGATTCCTCCACAGCGACAACTTCGCTTGAAAGCCACAAAAACGAAGAACAACTCCTGTTGAACGTCGCTCGCTGGAACAGCGGCTGAGGCAGCGGCTGAAGCAGAGCCAGGCACTCACTCAGGCAGGCCCAGTACAAAGGCATCGTAATAACGGACGTTTTTGTTGCTTGGTTCTGTGGCGATATGAAAACAGCAGCAGCAGCAGCGGCAGCGGCAGCAGAGGCAGAGGCAGCGGCAGAGACAGCGACAAAGAGCGAGTCGATCTTATGTTAGGGGTTTATTTTTTTTTTAAAGAAATGCGCCTGCGCCGAACTGGCTTATACCCTGTCAGATGGAAACGACTGAAATGCAAAGGCAGGGTTAAGACGACAACTTGCTGGAACACAGAAATATAAGACAAACAATAACATTTGTTTTGATCTATTTTGAATAACATTTTTCTTTTTTAGCAACCAGCTTTAATCTTTCCTTTTGATCCATTTGTCTACCATCTGCTTCCTTCAACAATTTTTCTTCTTAATTAACAAATGAATCTTTATTTATCCTACATTAACCTCTATAACTCTTTTTATTTAATAATAGACAGTCTACGTTTTTAAATACAGGGTTGCCCATATTCGACGGACCCATCTGGCAACGCCATAACTTTTGACAGAGATCAGATCGCTTAATGACATACCGCGTTTGAAGCGTCAGTCCAAGCAGATTTTTACCATGGAACAATACACGCCACGCGAGCGCTCTGAAATAGTTGAAATTTACATTCACCAGAACAAGTCAATTGTGAAAACTCAACGTGCTTTTAAAAAATTAAAAAATGTGACCGAAATGTGAGAAATGGGACCGTAAATAAGCAAAATTGCCGTATTTACGCCACTGAAAATCCTCAGGAGATTCAAGAAGTGCCTCTTCATGACGAAAAAGTCACAGTTTGGTGCGGCGTTAATGCGAAAACGGTCATTGGGCCGTTTTTCTTCCAAAATGAAAATGGCCATGCTGTTACCATCAACCAGGAGCGTTATCGCGACATGATGGCCAATTTTGTGATGCCAATTATTCGTCGAAAGCGTATGAGGCAGTTCTGGTTTCAACAAGACGGCGCTCCACCGCACACAAGTCGCATAACAATCGATTTTCTGAAGAAATTGTTTCCGGGCCGTTTGATGTCGAAAAGTGGTGATTTGGACTGGCCACCGCGTTCGCCCAATTTCACGCCGCCTGACTTCTTCTTGTGGGGATATTTGAAGTCAAAGGTTTACGTTAACAGGCCAAGGACCGTAGAAGAGCTCAAGGACAACATTCGTGAAGAAATAGCCGCTATTCCGGCCGAAATGTTGGCGAAATCGATGGAAAATGCTGCAAAAAGGGCACAATACGCCATCAACGCCAGAGGCGGCCATTTGAGAGATATCATATTCAAAAATTGATGTAAACAAATCTACTTGGAACAAATTAAATGATAAACATTGCCAACCGCCAAATTTTTATTTTTTTCTTTGATTTTTTAAAAAAAAACATGGGTCCGTCGAATATGGGCAACCCTGTAGTAGTTTTTAAAGCAGGAAGAACAGGAGTCAATTGCTCGGTATAGTTTATTGTAATCAGCACAGAGGACACAGAGTTAGTAGTACAACGATTTAGTGATTACGTTGAGGTTAATTTGGGCAACCAACTCTGATGAATCGATTATATCATTAATTAGTCTATGCATAATATTACCCCAAGCATTACTCTACAGCAGAAAACGGCACGTTCTTATCTACTGTGTATACAACGCCGCTCTGATGCAGCGACCTCGACTACCACACACAGTTTACGTTCATATACTGCTCTCTTTTGCAATACATGTCTAAACCAAAGACCAATATATTCTCTACCGAACACTACAAAAGAGGCTTGGAGTGCCCCAGTTGTGTTCTGGAAAACAACGAATAATATTAAATTGTATTTCAAAATTGTTACTTCACAGAAAAAATGGTCAAATATCAGCCCTATCTTTAATAATATGTATCGATATGTTATCAATTTTTTATATCAATGTGATACCATAATATCATCTTGATATTTTTTCGATCTGCGGGGATTCGAACTCGGGGCCGTTGGGCTGAACACAATTGGAATGCCGTCTCTCTACCGGTTGAGCCATTGCACGCATTGAGATCAAAGCATCTAAGATACTACTTGTATTGAATTGAATGTACCATCTGCCTAAAAACATAAGACCACTTGTAATTCTCAAGTACGAATTGATTTTAAAACAAATTTACTCACAGTGTTAATTACCGCAAAAAGACCTTTTAACGAAAAGATGTGTCTATTTATTGAAAATATCGAAAATATATATAATATCGCACTTTTTATGAATATCGAAAAATATCAATATAGATATTTTCTAATTGTCCGGCAATCCTACCTCTTACCAACTCCAAATAATGGAGTCCGGAAACGAGAACTGGCCTGTATGTATTTTTGTGCACTGAACTTTAATCAATTTTCCGACTTTCCCCGGGTCCTTTTGTTTAAAAGATGTTTCTATAAAATTATTTTAAGCCGGTATTAAACCAATTTAATATCTGAGATATGACTTTGATCTACTTTTGAGCCTTTTGGAACCAGGTATCCATTTGAATATCTACCTCTATATTAGGGTGTCCCAAAAAATTTTTTTATTTTCACGGGTGCACCGGCATTTTCTGAATGCTTATAGAGTAAAGTATTTTTCAGATTTTTTTCGAAAGACGTTTAGAGGTCGCACAAATCGAATTTTCCCCAAAAATGGCATTTTCCGTATTGATTTCGATTTTTACTTATATCATGGTAAATAACCACGAACTTCTTAGTTTAAAAATCAACATTTGAAAGAAATATGTCCAAATTTTACTTTTATCAGCATAAACCATGAGTTTTGGCTTTGCATTTGCTTGTTTAGGTACCATATATTAAATTTTTTCGTAAATTTTTCATAAATTTTGTTAAAAACGCATTATAACTTTTAAAATTTCTATGAAAAATGAAAAAACTAATGATGCAGTTTAAAAGATGGTTAAATTTTTAAAGAAACTTAGAAATCCATGTTTGCTCTTTCCGTTCCAAAGTTATACTCTTTTAAAGCTTTGTACCCATTTAATGAAATTAATAATATTAAAAGATGTTTGCCAGTTTTGCATCGGATTTGCTTTAAACTTTGAATTGTGATATTTTTCGCGTTTACTGATTTTTTTTCCTTGCTTAGTTGGTTAGTCCAATATTCCTGCTATTTTTTTCTTTTCGGAGAATTCATGCAACTTAGTACAAACACTAAAAAAAACCCCGGCATACGACTTTTAAATTATGACAAAAGGGACCTCTGTACGCATCACCTCATACCCTGTTTTTTCAAATAAAGCCTCGGACCGCGTTTCAAGTGTACTTTTGTACTTGCAACACAAAAATTCAGCGAATGTGGACAGGGTCATTGGGTACGCAATATACCAAACTCACTTCAATCGTGCAATCGGTTAAGGTACCTCCCGAAGAAGGTAAACCTTAATTTTTGAATATCTTTAAAAGCCCACGGTAGATTTTTATTAAAATCTTTTTTTATGATGGTATAATGGGCTATTGCATAACCAAAATAAATGGTACTCGACAGTCAAAAAACCGCGAGTTGGAATACCATTCTTAGACTCTCCCACAAATCAATTCATATAGGCCATAAACCAGAACTAATAATATACAGATCTGCGTTTTCAGTTTTGTCAAGGAAGACTTGGTTCGCGGTTTATATGCAATTTTGAACTAGCACTTGCCTTAGAACAACATTGACCATTTAGGGTAAAACAAGCTTCACCAAAATTAAGTAATAAATTTTATGAGTAAAGTGCTTCATAAGCAGCAGAAAAACAGATCATATCATTTAAATACTTTAGTTCAGAGCATCTTGGCGTACCACGGTTTGTCCACCAAAACCAATTTTTATTAAAATTTTTCTTTTTCTTGGTGGCAATGACGAATTTTACTCATAAGATTAACTGTATAATATTCCGAAAGCTTGTAACAACCAAATAAAAAATGTTGTTCAAACGGTATTGCTGATACAAAATTTCCTATAAAACGCAAAACAAAGCTTCCGTGGCGAATCTGAAAACACAGCTCGAAAAAAATATCATAATTCAAAGTTTAAAGCAAATCCGATGCAAAACTGGCAAACATCTTTTAATATTATTAATTTCATGAAATAGGTACAAAGCTTTAAAAGAGTATAACTCTGAAACGGAAAGAGCAAATATGGATTTCTTAGTTTCAGTTTCTTAAAAATTTAACCATCTTCTAAACTGCATCATTAGTTTTTTCAACTTTCATAGAAATTATAAAAGTTATAATGCGTTTTTAACAAAATTTATGAAAAATTTACGAAAAAAATGTAATATATGGAACCTAAACAAGCAAATGCAAAGCCAAAACTCATGGTTTATGCTGATAAAAGTAAAATTTGGACATATTTCTTTCAAATGTTGATTTTTAAACTAAGAAATTCGTGGTTATTTACCATGATATAAAGAAAATCGAAATCAATACGGAAAATGCAATTTTTGGGGGAAAATTCGATTTGTGCGACCTCTAAACGTCTTTCGAAAAATCTGAAAAAATCTGAAAAATACTTTACCTATAAGCTTTCAAAAATTTTTTTTGGGATCTATATATAATAAAAATAGATATTTTAAGTTTGATTAAAAATAATAATTTTTTGCATTTTTTAGCCGTTTGATAATATAAATGAAAGAAACTTATTTGGCATTAGCTTCAAACATGATGCTTGGAACTGCCAGGAAAGACTGCTCACGCATGTTGCAAGCGGTGGGATTTTTGTATCTCACGCTCAGGCGTTCTCAAATGAATCACTGGGTGGAGGCCATTAGGCCCGGGGACAGCCCACTGCAGTGGCCATGCCTTTAAGTAGAGTTTAAATAAAATATTAAAATAATTAGCTAAAATTTTCAGTAACTAATGATTGCGCCTGAAGCGCACGCAGGCATTTAAACAGTAAAAGTTGCGAACCTGCAAGACAACTCCATTAGGGCGGCCCACATCTTGCACTGCTGGCAGGTGCCTTTTTGTTGTTGTTGTTATTTTTGGACAGGTCCCCGCAAATGCAAAAAATCATGAGGAAAGTTGTGTGTTGAAGGCGCGTGGCTAGAGGAGTCCCGCATATCGCATCAGGACAATCGATGAAGCGACGCATGGGCACGAGACACATATGCATGTGTGAGGATGTTGGTGCCAGAGCCTCAATTTAGCATAACTGCGCGAACAGCAGAGGCATCATTAAACACATTAACAGACGGGCAAACAACTGACGACGGCAGGTGATGCCAACACCAGGGCCAGAGAGACAGGTTGATCGACTGACGCGACTCGACTGTACACAGACCCAAAACCGAACCCGATGACTTTAATGGGTTTAACCCGTGCCTGCGGCGTCTCTGGGGCACTCTGCTCTGTTTAGTTAATTGCAAAAGGATGCGCCACAGGACAACAGCTGCGAATCGAAATGCCAATTGATTTCCCTCCCGCTCCCGCTCGATCTCCACAAGCTCAAAGTTTAAAAGGCAGCTGTACCTTTGGTTCTGCTCGTCGTGATCCTGCGAGTTACGCATGCGCCTTTACATACCTATATATGTACATACCTTCACATATGTATAGTTGGGCATTTCTAATGAACGTTATTGTCTCGCAGCCAAGGCAAAAGATCCAGCAGCATAACTAGTTTGCCTCCTTCGGCTTAGAAACCGGTAACGGTACACACCCTTCCCCTTCCCCACCCTTCGTCGGCGGTTCATTGAGGCGTACGAAATTATGTTTTGATTTTCCTTTTTGCCAAGAAGCAAAGCGCACAACTCCTAACGAACCATGGCAAATTGTCTAATCTGCACCCGATGTCTTCACACCTATTTGACGAGTGCACGCCAAAAGGGACACGAGGAACTTGGGCGTTTTCGTTTTGGTTTTGGTTCGGGTAGCGCATTACATTGTCGTTTACAAGCCACCCTGTCCTGCCCTCCGGCCCATCAAATGGCCATAAAATAGTTTTATTAATTGCTTGTAATTTGTTTATGTTTTCTAAGCAATTTATTTTTATTATGTAAGAGTCACAAAAGCAAGACATTTTGATTTTTTAGTTGACTTCTACTACATAATTCTTTTAATAAACTTTTTATACAATAAATAATTTCTTAATTAAATTGGCTATTTTTTATGTATATATACAATTTTCCTCTAATGCGGTTGCACTACTGATGTTCTTTATGTTGGTTGGTAGTTTGGTTCCACAAAACTAACAGTATTAAAAAAAAAATTGTCGCTCCGAACTGGCAAGCTTATGACGTACTGCTATTAAGTTCATGGTTCTTCTCGATGTGGCAAATCTAATCTTGTCATACAAATATGATGGTTCTTTGGTATATATAATCTTTTTGCAGGAAAATTAGTGATCTGTATATTGTGAATGACTTAAAGTCAAAACCTATTTGAATAGAAAGGAGTGTAATATGATCAGTTCGTCTTTTATTGTATACATATCTAGCTATATTATTAAATGTAACATTAAGTCTTCTTTGGGAGGCAGCATCACAGTTTCCCTTAATATTTCAAGCCCATAGCACAGTGCCGGTATCAGGTATGTCTTTGCAATTAAAAAGCCACAGGTTCGTCTGTAAATAATTCTACGTCATGGAAAGTTGTCTTAGTACTCCATACGTTTTACCAGTTGCCCTGGTCACGTGATTACTCCAAGATAAAGTATCATTGAATGTTATACCAAGGTTTTACGAGATTCATATTTTATAGGCTTGTTCATAATTTTCAGCTTAGGAAGATCAGTTGTATTTAAGGATTTCTTGTGTATTACAATACACTTGCACTTTGCAGGATTGGAGACAGTCCATTACATTTAGCCCAATCATTAACACTTAACAAATCTCTATTACAAACATCTACACACTCATTTATTTTATTTGGAGGACGACTAACATACATTTAAACATAATCGGCATACATGTGGACATTACAATTAGACAACATATCTGGGAGGTCATTTACATACAAAGAAAACAGAAGTGGGCCAAGGACTGAGCCCTGAGGAACACCACGAGTTATTGAAAGTAGACGATATTTCAGAATCAGTAGCCACTGCCTGACTTCTATGATAAATATGATTTTATTAGTTTCATGGCTGTGTCAGTGAAATTAAAAAAATTTATCAAAGTTAGTTATTAGATTTCATGATTAACAGTGCCAAAAGCTTTGCTGAAATCAAGTAGTGTTAAAAGGTAAACATCCCCATTATCCATTTGCCTTCTGATCTCTCCGTAATACTAATATTTGCCGTGGTGCAGCTTCTGTTTTCCTATATCCTGACTGATTATTATTAAGCAATAATTTATTGGTCAAAAACTTACTGGTTGCTGAGCCTATAATTGTTCAAAACTTTGGATAAAAACGGTAGTACTGGGAAATTGGTCTATATTCATTGTTACCTTTCGGAATGGGTTCAAATTTCCCTTAATTTTGTTTTTTGCTGCTAGGAACGTCATAGTAGGCAGACAACAATTTTGTGAAAATTGTAAAAAAAAAAAACGGACGGCTTACCAAATTGATGATTATTGCTGATTTTGGCAATATCATACACAAATAAGAGCGATTCTTAAGTAGAAAAAGGTAAAAGTTTTTGGATTTTTAATATTTTTCTAGGCGTTTAAAAATGAAATTTCTTGAATTTTTGAGTAAAAAATTGAATTTTTTAAATGTTTGTTTTATTGTATCCAAACTACTAAGCCGATTTAAAACATATGTTCTACGCAATTACTGGCAATTGCCTTTCGATTCATATCTTGCTTGACTCTATCTGACAATTATAAGCCAGATATGGCTTAAATCGTAAGAGCATCTACCGAAAAAGTGAAAAAATTTATATTTCAAAAACGGAGCCATGAACAAATTTTTGTAATCGATTTTTAGAGATCACCATTTCCAAACTACACAAAAAAAATTTCATTAGAAATGGGTATTTTCGACTGTAAACTAGTGTAATTGGAGATGGTAAACCTCAGTTGGAATAAGTATATAGGCTGCTTCAATTTTTCGGATCAACATAACACGCTTAATACCAGAAACAATCAAATCAGTGAACTTCTCCGTGTGAGCATCACCGTGCACCAAAAGAGAAGGCCAGAAGGGGATATTTATTTATTTATTTTAATTGCATAATAGAATATAATGAGATACAAAATAAGGGGGTAGAGAAGAAGACATTAGAGCAAAAAAAAGAAACGAATTTAGTTTGTCGGTATGACCAGCTACGCCCCTGCATGGCAGTCAACATTATTGATCAATAAAGATCGAAGGAATTTCAAAAATACTAGAAGCTATGCAAGTTCAAGAGTGTGAAGAATAAAACACCTAAAGAGCCTTCAGTCGGAAAGGTTACCACTCGAGAAGAGGAAAGATACTATTGTAATTCCACCATAGAATG